>ML104021.1:49418-69482 GCA_003697995.1 Taxidea taxus jeffersonii | reverse complement strand
CCCCCTGCGCTGCTCCGGTTCCAGTATTCTGAGCCTCCCCCCTGCGCTGCTCCAGTCCCATTTCCTGGTGAGGTTTTGCTCCCAGGACCCGTCACTCTCTGAGCTGATCTCTTCGCCGTGTCTAGCTGTTACTCGCCAACCCCAGTCTAAGGCCCGTGAAAGCAAGAACCTCGGCAGCTCTGTTAACCCCGCGCCCCCCGCACGCAGCCCGGTGCCCCGCACACAGCAGGTGCTCAGCTGCGCGCCGGCCAAATGATGGACACGTTGCTGAGTTCAGAAGCGTGTTCAGAGCTGAGGGATTTTCTTCTAATACTTTTTATGAAAGTTCTTGAAACCCTTTATTAAAACGGTGCAGTGTCTTTCGAGAAAATCGCGCGGACATGCCGCGCCAGCTGACACTCCCTTCTGCTGTGTGAGGGAGCGGCGAGCCCACGGAGGGCGTTGGGACCGGAGGGCGAGGCTTCCAGCCCATCAGTCGCGCCCCCGCCCCATCAACCGCGCAGGGCCACCGGCCTGGGGCTCAGTCCGGTCGGCATTCGAGGCAGAGAGAGGGGGACCCGCCCGAAGGCTCTTCTGAGCGGCCTCAACCAGGAGTTCTCTGCCCGACACAGGGGAGGAGCCCGACACTCGCCACACGGACACCCTCAGCGGTGGCCGCGTGCTGGCTGATGTGTTAATAGACGCCCCCTTCAGCACGGCCTGCTCTTGCCTCCAAGGTGGATCCGCTTGATGGGGTGCTCCGCAGGTCCCGGCCCTTGTCCGGACAACAGCCTGCATGGCCCTCTTGTCTTGGGGTTTTTGGGGTCCTGTGGTGGGGAGAAATGTCATCGATAGGACAGTGGTAGGTCAGAGACACAGACCTTGCTCTTCTTCCCAGCGTGGCTGGCCCACCAGGAGGACTGGCCGAGGACCTTGTGGCTCTGGCTGTTCGTTTGGGCAGAGGATCTGGGGAAATCGTGCAGCCCAGAGGCCTGAGGAGGGCCCTGGAACCTGAGCTTTCCAGAAACCAGCAGGGCAGCCGGGTAACCCCAGCCCCAGCATGGCCACGCTCTCCGGCTGGCAGGAGCTGCTGGCCCGGAGGCCGGCAGCCCAGCGTTCTGCTCTGTGTGGACGCCTGGCTTTTGCTCACGGCCCCGTCTTGCCAAGGGCGCCCATCGGATACCCGTTTCAAAAGTTCAGTCCTAGGGTAGCCAAGAACACAGCGCTGCCATGGGGAGGGGGAAAACGACCAGGAATTCCAAGCAGCCTGCTTCGCGAGGAATGCCGCCCTTCCCAAGCAGTCCGAGAGGGCAAAGGCCATCCGTCTAGTCCAGCAGCTTCAGCTGGAGGGGAGACTCGGGAGATCATGCTTAAATCACGGCTTGGCGGTGAATCTTATGCTCCCAACTCATTCATAATGAGCAGAAGGCAAGTTAAAACCCCACGCGGATGCCATGCCCTACTTTTGAATGGCCGAGCCCCAAAAGCTGGATAACACGCCGGGTTGGCGAGCGTGTGGGCTGGACGGGCCGCCTCACCCGCTGTGGATGGGACTTGTCACTGCGGGGGGGGTCTCTGCAGAGGGTCGGTGTGTGTCCTGCTATCCAGCCATTCTGCCATCTGGAGCCGATCTGCAGGAGCTCTCGTACGTGTGCGGACAGGACGAAGCTGGGCTCGGGGGCATTGTGTGCAAGAACAAAATATTAGGGGCTCTTAGAGCTCCATGAATAGGGACCCAGTTACGTGTGTTGGAATAGTTTAGTAGGATATCATGCCACTGAATTCAGAGCACGGGGAAGCTCTTCGTGTCCCACAAGCTACGTGACTTGCAACAGGGGCCGGCGAGGACACGGAGCCCTCCACGGGCCCCTCACATGCAGCTGGCAGGGAGGAGGTAAGATGGGGCAGCTGCTTTGGAAAACATTTTGGCAGCTTTTACAAAAGGCAAGCATATGTTTCACCTCTGGACCCAGCTGTGCCTCTGTATATGCAATAGAAAATCGTGTCCACACAGACGCGTGGCCACGAACGCTCCCAGCAGCATTTCTCGTCGGTGCCCAAAGTGGAGAGAATCTACATATCCATCAGCTGGGAAAGGGGCAAAGAAAATGTGGCCTGTCCCTAGGACGGACTATTATTCAGCCATAAAAAAGGAGGCGAGTATGGGTCGCACTGCTGTGTGGGGCGAGCCTCAGAACCCTCTTTCCGAGCCAAAGCAGCCCGGCACTCAGGCCGCGTAGTGTGGGGTCCTGAGCACGTGACATGTCCAGGACAGGCAGATCTGCACAGACAGAAGTCGCCAGAGCCAGTGGGAGGGGAACGGATTAAACCTGGGCGTGAGCGATCTTTTGGGGTGATTATAATCGTCCAGAACTGCTTTGTGGTGGTGATTGCATAACCCTATAAAATCTCTCACAATCGCTGGAGTGTACACGTACACAAGGGTGCACTTCACGGCGTGTTATGTCAGGGCTGCTGGGGTTTCTCAATGTGCAGGTATGTATGTGTGTATTAGAGAGCGTGCCCATGCTGTGGGGAGGGGCAGAGGGAGAGAGTCTCATGCAGACTCTGTGCTCAGCCTGGAGCCCGACACGGGGCTCGATCCCATGACCCTGAGATCCTGACCTGAGCCAAAAACAAGCGTTGGCCGCTGGACCGACGGAACCACCCACGTGTCCCATCAGTAGAGCTGGGTTCTTTTGTTGTTTGCCCTGTTTTTTTCTTCTGAAGGCTTCAGTTAACTGAAGGATTTAACTCCTGCCTTGAGAGGGGGCTGTTACTAGCTGTGTGACCTTGGCTAAGTCCTTTCCTTCTAAACTGCTCCTGTTTTCTCACCTGTGAAACAAGGTCACTAATGCACCCGCCTCTCGGAGAAGTGAAAAGGCGTGTGCACAGTGCTCTGCGCGGTGCTCGGCGTCTGGGCCCCGTCGGTGTGCTCTGTTTCAGCAACCACGGCTTAGGCGTCCCGGTTATGATGCCGTCCCACCAGCCGGTCAGCCAGATGGCCGTCCCAGTGGAGGCCGGCAGGTGATAGCCAACCCCAGGCAGAGGTCTCGGAGGGTACACCCAGTTCAGAGAGACTGGGGCCGGCGGATCGTGGAGTTCAAAGAAAACTTCACAACCCTACCTGACCTAGATTCAGACCCAGGCCCTTTTGCACAGAGAGTGGAACTTGCCAGGTGTTCCTGGCCCGGGGCAGGAGCTGTGTTTCCAGCAGCTGCTGGAATCCCTGGTGGGGATGGGGGCACCCCGCTCTCCCTTCTCAGAGTGAGATCTCCCGATCTTTCAGTAATGTGCCCTCTGCCTTCTCTTGCAGCCTGAGGACCCCTCGAGACGGAAAGGCCTTCCGGATCTTTGCTGTCAGGCAGTGAATTTCCAGTGCCGGCGAGAAGGGGGCGTACGTCTTCAAGAGGGCTTCCGAGTTTTGCTTTTTATTTTTATTTTGTCATTTTGGGGGGTGGGGGGTTGGGCTGGGGATATAGAGAGGCAGGAAACTTCCTTTGAATGGCGTTCAGCGTCACACCCTTTGTGCCTTTGTCTCGAGCCACATGGAGAAGCAGGCTCCTGGGGTCCCGGCCAGACAGCTGGTGACTGGTCCTGCTGGGGCCGGGGGTCTCCATCTGTGTGCCCTCTCCGCACGGACAGTCACCGAGGCGTTCCTCCCTGGTGCTCCTCCGTGGCAGGGAGAGGGTTCCAGGCCCACAGAGATGGCAGGAGTCGGAGCTCACGCCCCGGGGGGAGGCACGCAGGGCTGGGAAGAGGCAGAGCGAGCGCCGGAAAGGCGAGTTTCAGGAGTGGAGTAGAAGGTGGTTATTTAAAAACTTTGAAAACACAGTCCGTCCCCACCGATGGAGAAACTGGGTGTGACGTTTGCTGGTCAGACACATGGGCTGGAACCAGGAGGGCTGGGGGAGCGAGGCCTGGGCCCCGCCCTGGCCCCCCGTCCTTGCCGGCACCCCGCCTCCCGCGGCTGGTTCTGTACACAGCGGTGCTGGCTTACTTAGAGCTCCTTAGTGACTCCCGAGATGTATCTTGTCTTCGTCCTTCCTTCTGTCCACGTGGCCCGTCCGTCTGCTGCCGTGACCTTTGGTCTCCTTGAGGACAAATGAACCAGGATCCTTTCCCGGCCCGGCCCTCCCCTGTGGCTCCTGGCCCAGCGCAGACTGGGTCACGCATCACCTTCCCCGCCAGGGTCTTTGCTTTGCGAGCGGTTCTGTTGGCAAATCCCACCCAACTTGTTTTTTTTTTTCCTCCAACTCGAGGTTTCTGTTGGTTCCACTGAGGCGTCCATGAGCAGCCAAAGGAGGGCTGCTTTCTTGCTGCTTTCCGAAAGCGGCAGTGGACTACGCGGTCCCCCCTGCGTCGGCTGACCTAGTTTCTAGCCACGGGAGGAAGGGATTCCTGAGTACATTCCTCGCCCAGGGTAGCAGCTCTGGGAAGAGGAACCGTTTGTGGTTACGAAACCCTCCTGCGGTGTAATAGCGAGAGACAGAAACACCCTGGAAGGGTCCCTCTTCCTGTTTTTGTGGAACGCGTCTTGCCAAACGGCTCCGAGGAGCGCGGTGCTCTCTGGGTCCCGCTTCATAAAAGTACTTCAGGAGCCCAGACCCAGAACCCACACCGAAACAAAACACCTTTTTGTAAATAGCCTTGCTTTGCAGAGGGTAAAATCTCTCACTTTCGTGAGCGCCGGGTTTACGTCTGATTTCACCCTCCCTCGAAATATTTCAAAGGCAAAGGAACTAGCAGATGGTTTAAGAAACAAAAGAGAAAAACCAGACAGAGCCAGACTAAGATGGTCCCGACGAGGAAGTCTGCCTGGGGAAGTAAGCCGGGTGTGCTGTCCAGGACGTGCCTCCCTCCAGCGCGCACTGGAGGCAGACAGCTGCCCCCCGCCGCCGTTAGGAACTGGGGAAAGGCCCTGCGAGCCTTTGCTCCCCGGAGCTGGAACGAGCAGACCTGTTCTTCCTTCGTGCGCGGTGGGCTTGTAGTAATCCGTAGGTTTTGACGATTCAGTCCCAAATGCTAGAGCACAAGCATTCGGTCAGCCTGTCCCTTGCCCGTCTAGGTACAGCCCAAAGATCTGAGTCCCTGGAAACTCCTGGACTCTAGGTGTTGTGCTGCTGGCTGCTTGTTCCCAACCTCTTCTCGGCCAGCAGGCTCCCGTGGCCCGTGGCTCTGTCGAGGCTGCAGGGTTGGGGCTTTTAGAATTGGCGACGGCCCAGGGGCTCTTTCCGGAAGCATCCTTCCCGAGGGAGAATCTGAAATGTCCGGTGTGAGAGGCCCCCATCCTGTTCAGCTCGAGGGCCCGGTTGCCGGACGCCCCCGCAGCCGGCCGGTGGGACAGGACCAGCGGGGACGCGCGCTCCTCTCCGTCCTCAGCATCATCGTGCGACTGGACCCATTCTTCTCCCGAAAATGGACACAAGGCCGCAAAGCCCAAGCCCCCGTAATCGGAGACCACCTATCACTTTGCCCATCAACAGGACCCGTCGTGCCGTCACGTAACCCACATGGAGAGCTGGTAAATTAGGCCAGCGCTGTCTCTGGGTCTCCTGGCCCCAAAATGAAGTGTCCTCGTTTCCTTCAGATTTCTGCCCAGTCCCGTTCTGGTCGTTTATGTGGTCTGCAGGCTCACGCAGCCCGCAGCTTACATGTGTGCTTTTTTCTATGAAAAATGGTGTATTTTACTACTTCCTGTGTACAAAAGTTTACCGTAAGCGTGTGTGTGTGTGCGCTTCGCACGGACAGGGACCACGTTGCTGTCGTTTCAATAAAACCCGTTCGACTTCTAAAGCGTTCCCATGACGTATCTTTTTTGGACAAACCTGAGCAGTTTGTGAAATAAAACGTTTAAAACCTCCTCTCGAAGGCTCTTGGCTGTCTTGTTTTCGGCGCTTCTACCAGGAGCGGCGTCCCCGAGGCAGGGCGGTGCCGACCAGCGTGTTTTCGGGAGCCTCGGGGGGAACCTCCGCGTGGAAAGTCAGAGGAGATGAAGCGAGGCCGACCGTGTGCACACCGTGCGCGGCGGGGGCGGCCGTGGGGGCCTGTCGAAATGCGGATTCTGGCCCGGCAGCTCCGGGCTGGGAGCCTAGAGCCCGCGTGCCCAGGAGCTACGTGTGCGCCGCTGGCCCGAGAGCGCGCGGCCCATCCGCCGGGACTCTGCCCGGGCGCCCACGGCTCACCAGCTCAAACCACAGGGATTTACTCCCTCCCCGTTCTGGCGGCCAGAAAAGGCCGAGATCAAGGTGGCGACAGGGTCGCTGTCTCCCGAGGCCTCGCTCCTTGCTTGCAGACGGCCACCTCCTCCCTGAGTCCTGGGCTCTGGGCGTGCACCCCTAGTCCTTCTGGGTCAAGGCCTCACCCTTATGACCCTCATTTAACCTTGATTAACTCCTTGGAGGCCCCGTCTCCAAATAGTCATGCTGGGACTCAGGGCTTCCCTATCTGAACTGGGGGAGGGAGGGGACATCAGCCCCTCTTGGTGACTGCCGTCATGTGTCCCTGTGTGTCCCAAGCTGCTATAGCCGTGGAGGGGGTGGGGAATGGGTCTCCGGGGCTTGGCTCATCTTTATGTCTATCAGCGCTTCTGCCTTTGTGTTCTCAGTCCCCCGCTTATCTTCTTTCCATTGGCGGCGGGGATAGCTTTCCTCTGTAATGTGTAGATCTAGGCTTTGAAAATGCCGATTTAAAATATCGCATGCGGGGCACCTGGGTGGCTCAATGGGTTAAAGCCTCTGCCTTCAGCTCAGGTCATGATCCCAGGGTCCTGGGATCGAGCCCTGCATCAGGCTCTGTGCTTGGCCAGGAGCCGGCTTCCCTCCCCCTGTCTGCCTGCCTCTCTACCTATTTGTGATCTCTCTCTGTCAAATACATAAATAGAATCTTAAAAACAAAATAAATAAAATAAAATGTCACATGAGCACTCGCCCAGCAGGATCGTAAAAATCACGGACATTGGGTAACGACTGACGTCCGGCACCCACTGGTTTCGGACAAGTGCGTGGTCAAGTCCGTGGAAATGACCCGTTGGCAGCGCCCCAGGGGCACTGGGGAGCCCCCACCACCCCCATCCCCAGATCTGCAGCCTCTTCCTCCTGCAGCTAATTCTGTCCCTTTTATTTCGGACAGGACATTTTTTCATCCTAGAATGTCCCTCTGGTTCTTTTCCTTATTTTCTAATTCGCCATGAATTTTTTCCTTTTTTCTTCTCATTTATGATGAAGATATTTTCCTTTATGACTTTAGCATATGTATGTCAGCCAGTTCCTAAGTCTGGGTCATTGTGGGTCACTCACCATCGAGTGCCTTTTCTCTTGAGCAAGAGTCAGCACACATCGTCTTAAAGGACCCAGCCGGTAAACATTTTAGGATCGTGAGCTCTGGGATCTCTGTCATGAAGCCTCAACAGTGTGGTTGTGGTGTGAGGGCAGCCACAGATAGGCGTAAATGAATGAGCCCGACTGTGTTCCAGTAAAACTTCTTCTTCTTCTTTTCCTTAAGAGACAGAGAGGGTGCAAGTGGCAGGGAGAAGAGGGAGAGGGAGAGGGAGAATCTTAAGCAGGCTCCACACCCCTGGCATGAAGAGCGACACAGGGCTCGATCTCACGAACCTGAGTTCATGACCTGAGCTGAAACCAAGAATCGGATGCTCAACCAACAGAGCCAGCCAGGAACCCATAAAACTTCATTTTTATTTATTTTTAAAAGATTTTATTTATTCCTTTGAGAGAGAGAGAGTAGAGAGAGCATGAGAGGGGAGAAGGTCAGAGGGAAAAGCAGACTCCCCCGGAGCTGGGAGCCCGATGCGGGACTCGATTCTAGGACTCCGGGACCATGACCCAAGCCAAAAGCAGTTGCCTAGCCAACTGAGCCACCCAGGTGCCCGAGAACTTCATCTTTAAAAGCAGATGGCCAGCCTGCAAGGCATCGTTTGCTGACTCCTTCTCTTGAGGGTGGACACTGTAAAAACATTTCCTTGAATGTCTCATAATTTCAGATTCTATCTTGGGCATCGTGTTAATGCATCATGGAGACTAGATGGTTCTGCTCTGAGCAGGAAATTCACTGGTCTGGACTCAAATTCTGAACACTGACCCACTGCAGCTGAAATCATTCATGTTTTGTTGGCTTCGCTGCCTGCTTCTGCTGTGTGCGTGCACGGCTCAAGGGGCACCGAGAGACTTGGATGCTCCCTTCCCACGGCTCTTCCCTTCTGGGGTTTGCCCTCTACTCTCTAGCTGCCATGTCGTCTGGTTCTTTACGACTTCAGGCTCTTACCAAACATTCAGCCAACCCTCCCTGGTGCGAGTGGGCCTGTCTTCATGCAAAGAGTTGAAAACTGTGTGAGACTCATGCCGTGCTATCCCCTTGCCTCCCAATGTTGACTCCCACGTTTCCACCGGTCTGCTTTTCTTTTCTTTTTATTTTATTTTATTTATGCTTTTATCCCCAGGGGTATAGGTCTGTGAATCGTCAGGCTTACACACTTCACAGCATTCATAGCGCACACCCTCCCCACTGTCCATCACCCTACCACCCTCTCCCTACCCCCTCCCCACAACAACCCTCAGTTTCTTTTGTGAGATTGAGAGCCTCTTATGGTTTGTCTCCCTCCCGATCCCATCTTGTTTCATTTATTCTTTTCCTACCACCTTAACCCCCACCCCCGTTGCATCTCCACTTCCTCATATCAGGGAGATCATGTGATAGTTGTCTTTCTCCGATTGACTTATTTCGCTAAGCATAATACCCTCTAGTTCCATCCACGTGGTCACAAATAGCAAGATTTCGTTTCTTTTGATGGCTGTATAGTATTCCGTTGTCTATATATACCACATCTTCCTTATCCATTCATCTGCTGATGGACATGTAGGTTCTCTCCATAGTTTGGCTGTTGTGGACATTGCTGCTATGAACATTCGGGTGCACGTGCCCCTTCGGATCACTATGTTTGTATCTTTAGGGTAAATACCCAGTAGTGCCATTGCTGGGTCATAGGGTAGCTCTATTTTATACCTGCAAAGACCCTATTTCAAAATAAGATCCCATTTTGGGGTTTTAGGAGGTCATGAATTTAGGGGGGCCCTTCAACCCAATCCAACAGGTAGAAACTATCCTGCAGGCTGAGTGATGATAGCTCTTGGGCTTCTCATCTCTCGGGACACCTTGCTGGTGGAGGCACTGCTGTTCCTCTTTGGGATTTCGCTTGAGCCCCTTTTCAGCTCTTCTCCAACAGAGCAGCACTCCTGGGATTGCTGAGTGGTTTAGCTCCGGCGTCTAGTCTGTGCTCTGCCCTCTTCTTCTTCTTCGGCTTGTCTTGGCTTGAACCTTTGATAAGACGCTTCTAAGGGGCAGGAGAGGAACCTGGAGCCAGCGGGTCTGGATTCAAATCCCGGCTCTACCGCGTGTGATCTGGGAGACCTCAAACAGGTTACTGAACCACTCTGTACCTCAGTTTCCTCAAATGTGAACTGGGGATGATAATAGGGTTGTTCTGAGGCTCAGATACATTGACAACATTTTTTAAATATTTTATTTACTTATTTGACAGAGAGAGAGAGAGAGACACCACAAGCAGGGGGAGCAGCAGAGGGAGAGGGAGAAGCAGGCCCCCCCGCTGAGCAGGGAGCCCCACGCGGGGCTTGATCCCAGGACCCTGTGATCACGACCTGACCTTAAGGCAGATGCTTAAACCGCTGAGCCACTCAGGTGCCCCTAACATCATTAAAAAAAAAAAAATCATTTGGAGGCCAGCACGTAATTAAAGCTTTATACACAGTACTTGTTACTGTAACTAATGCCATTATTTTAACAAATGTGTTGTGCTTTCTCCAGGATTTTTTTTTCCCTCTAAAACCCTCCCCTGGTCCTTCTGGCAGGGGTCCCCACCATCCTGGCTTCTCCCGCAGGGAAGGGAGGCCCCAGAGGGACAGCAGGAACAAGAGGGCCCGTTTTGGCTTTTAAGTTTCCAGACAGACTTTTCTGTTTGTTTTGTAACTTTTCATTTTTACATAATTTCAGACTTGCAGAGAAGTTTCAAGAATGTTAGCAGAATCCCCAAATATCCTCCGTTCGGATTCCCCAGGCAGTAATTAACATTTACCACATTTGCTGGGTCCGTTTTCTTTTCTAAATGATCTCAGAGGACCTTGCAGACGCAGGACCCTCCTCGTCTCCGAACACGTTTGTGTGTGTTTCCTAAGAATAAGGGCGTTCTCTTACTCAGACCGAGAGATTTCCTGACATAAATCCTGGTGTCGTTCTCTCAATCGGGAAGTTCAAGTGGGTACGTTCTGTGACCGAATCTGCAGAGCGAGACCTTGCTCTGATTTTGCCCAGCGTCCGAGGAATGTCCCTGTGGTCACAGAATCTCTCAGATCGCGAGTCTCCTTCAGTCTCTGGGTCTTGCAGCATCCTTCACTCCGGACGAAGACCGCCCCGTATCTTCTCCTTTTACGATGTTTTCAGGATGATTGGCCAAGTACCTCGCGGGGTGTCCCTCGCGTGGATTTCGTTGGGAGTGTCTTCATCAGGTTAGACGTTCTGGGCAAGGATCGACCGCAGGTGACACTGTCCCTGTCTCACCGGGGACATCATGCAGGTGGTATCCGTCTGTTCGCGCTCTCGCTGTGGGGGCCCACTTTGATCCCTTGGTAAAGGTGGTGTCTGCCACATTTATTTTCTTTTAAGTGATTACCTCGGGGAGACATACGTTGAGACTATGTGAATATCCCAGCCCCGCGAAACCTTCGCTCGCTAGTTTTCGCCTCCACTGATAATTCTTGCCCGGAACAAGTATTCTGGGGCAGTTTTTAGGTGGTCGCTTTTCTGGTCACCCTCTGCCTTCCACCTTTATTAGGTGGCACTAATGGTGTGTCCCCTCTTCATTTACTCTCTCTCTCACACACACACACACGTTTTATTTTGTCTAGGTTATATGTTTGTATTTACCTTGTATATGACGTCCGTACGTCATTCCTGCACACAAACACACACACACACACACACACACACACACACACACACACACACACGTTGGTCGATGTGTCACGCAGGGAATGACAGTGTCTTCCATGTTTTCTGTTCCGGTGCTCGCCCCTTCCGGGCCAGGGCAGAAGGAGCCCCGGCCAGCCGGCTGCTCTGCGCCTTTGACCTGGGCCCCATCCGTTCTGGCTCAACAAGATGTTTTCTGGCCCATCCTGTTCTTTCCTCTCCCCAACCCTGGAATCAGCCATTTCTCCAAGGAGCCCTGGTTCCTTTTAGTGGAGATTGTATCTAAATAGACATTAAACTCTGGCGGAGAAAACAGATGGAAGGAAAGGATGCTTGTATCTCAAAAGCCACATCTCGTGGAACACACAGCAGAACTGGGAAGTCTCATTCTTCGCCTTCCTGGGCTCTCCAGATGATAGGAGAGCAGAAGCCTAAAACTTCTGGGTGCTGGCCATCGTCTGTGGGGCTCCCCACCCGTGAAGTGGAACCCTGTCCTCCTGGAGAGGCTTAGAGCATCCGATGCCCACTTTCTCAGACTCCCTTGCAGCTAGGGTGCACGCAAGGGGCATGCCTCCCATTCTTGGAGCTGGGAGCCCCTGATTCAAGGAAGTTGGTGTCCAAAGACTTCTCTCAGAGCCACAGTGGGGGCTTTGGGAACAGTTAGTAAGGATGATGGATTTAAAGACAATACAATATAATAATAATAATAATAATAAAGTATTGTATGGAACCTTCTTTTAACAAATGTTATTCATTGTTTATCTGCAATTCCAATTTAACTGGGTCTCCTGCGTTTTATCTGGTTCCCTTGGGAGTGGGGCTGACAGGAGGGTCCAGATTCCCACCTGGGGCTGCAGGGCCATGCTCAGCCACCCACTGGGGGTGGGGGGGGGGTGTCCCACCAGACTAGTTTTGTGCTGTGATCTTGGTGGATGTTTTTGGCTGCAGAACCTTCCCATCTGGTCCTCCAGCCCTCCCTGAGATCCTGTGGGATCCTACTGTTCTTGTAACAAATCCCTTTTCTCCTTAAATGAGTGCAGAACACTGGGAAAGCCCCCCTGTGCCCATCTGTTGTTGTGCTGAAGCCAGGTAGGGAAGAGAGGAGGAAGCCCCCTCATCAGTCTTGGAAACCAGAGAGTAGAAGGAGCTTGTTCCTGGCTTCCTTCCAGAACTTGCAGAATTCCCCAGCCTATAGGCTGAACCAACCATTCATCCTTCCTTTCATCCATCCATTATCCTTCCCTCTTTCCTTCCATCCTTTCTACCTTCCATCCTCCATCCTCCATCCTCCATCCATCCTCCATCCATCCTCCGTCCATCCATCCATCCATCCATCCTCCCATCCATCCTCCCTCCATCCTCCCTCCATCCTCCCTCCATCCTCCATCCATCCATCCATCCATCCTCCATCCATCCATCCATCCTCCATCCCATCCATCCTCCATCCATCCATCCATCCTCCAACCATCCATCCTCCATCCTCCAACTATCCACCCATCCATCCATCCTCCATCCTCCAACCATTCATCCATCCTCCATCCGTCCATCCATCCATCCTCCATCCTCCGTCCATCCATCCTCCATCCTCCATCCATCCATCCTCCATCCATCCTCCATCCATCCATCCATCCATCCATCCATCCATCCATTCATTCTCCATCCATCCAATGATTACTGAGTACCTACTGTGTACAGGGCATTGTTCTAGATCCTAGAGGTACCACAAATGACAAGACAGACACAGATGTCTGGTTACATCTGTGTTACATCTGCAGGGAGGCGGAGTGGGGGTTTGGCAGGCAGGAAACAAGAGAACTTGTTAGCCATTTTCTGGGTCTGGTGTAAGAAGTGCTAGGAGAAAAAGAAACTAGAGAAAGGAGGCTGGGAGTGCCAGAGGCCAAGGATGTTGGTATGTTAAATGGGTGCTCGGGGAAGGCAGGTCAGGTCCCTGAGGTGCGGGAGGAGCCACAGGGTGTCAGAGGGAAGTGTTCCAGGCGGCTCAAGAGAGTGTGCACTGGGCCCCAGGAACCCCTGGAGGGCGGCACGGAGGGAGGGGGGACAGAGGGGCAGGTGAGGGCGGCCATCAGACCTTGGGCTTCCAGTCCAGGGAGCTGGGGAGCCATGGGAGAGCTCTGGGCTGGCGAGAGATGGGCCCCGACTTCCATTTCTCAAGGAGTGTGAGCTCAAGGAGGGGCAGAGGGTGCTCAGATTGAACCGATTTAAATTGGAAACAAGTAAACCCAGGGTGCTTTTTGCAGAATGGCCAGTTTTCTTCTACTGAGTTTGTCAGCTGTTGGGGTGGGGCAGTGGGGGCGACCTCGAGAACAAGAGGTCAAGGTTCGTTATAGAAAAGTAAAAGTGCACCTTTTCTTGCAACCCGGGCTGGGGCCTCGACGACACAGTGGCTCACGTGCCGCCTCACATGCGCTCATCATCACGGGCCCGCCAGGGAGGTGCGGGTGTCCCCTCTGCCAGGAGAGGAGGCTGAGCCTGGCTGGGCCCCCCAGCCCCGGGCCCACCCCAGGCCACGTTCCCCACGGAGCGCCTCTCTTGTCCAGCTTCCTTCTAGGCTCATCTTCCCCTTCTGTGGGACTTTGAAAATCAAGATGGAAATTACCAGGAGCCCAGCCGGCCCTTCCGTCCGCCTGCACCGCTGCCCCCTCCCTGTTCAGGGTGGCCTGGAAACAGCCCGTTCTGGCCAAATGGGTCAACCGAGAAGGAAGCACTTGCTGATGGGCGCGGACGTGTGTTAGCCTGGTTTGCCCGGAAAATAAGGTGGTCTTGTCGGGCAGCAGAGGAGGGGGGCCTGGGAGCGCGCGGACAGCCAGAAGGTCCCGGGGCGGCCCCAGGCTGAGATCTGCGAGGACCGACCTCCCCTGGCTGGCCCAGACCAGGCCTGGGGCAGGCTTAGCGGTCAAGAGCAACCTTCCCTGGCTCCCGAGCCACTGGGATGACCTGCCCACTTCCGGAGGAGGCTGGCAGCGCCACGAGACGTCTGATCCCAAACGGAAAATCGAACCCATGATTCTCCGTGACTGCAGCCATTTGTCGCTGGACAGGGACGCGTATAAACAGCTTAATTGGAAGCAGACCGCCGTCCCTCTCCGTCCGCTCCTTCCCGGGGCCTCCCTGCTCGCCAGCGGAAGGGAGCACACGCGGCGCACGTCCCAACAAAGGGCCTGTTTGGTGCTCTCCGCCGACTCGAGCCTGTTAACCCACCAGCTCTGGTGTCGTGACAGCCCCCTGCCCACTCGTCCCGGAGGAAGCTGAGACCGGAGTCTCGTCCTTTGGCCAAGGAAATGCAGTCAAGGTGCAGAACCAAGATCATGGCCAAGGCTCCCCAGAGACCCGGCTGCCCTTTGTGAACGTGGCGGTGGGGCCAGGGACACGTGACCTGGGCTTGCTGGGGATCAAACCACCTGTGCCGTGTCCCCGTGCCCCCCTGCCTCGCTGGGGGTGCTCAGCCTCGGTTCCCACCCGTGCCCCGCCGGAGCCCCACTGGGGAACCTCCCTGCCGGAGGCTCAGAGACTTGGCGAGGGCTCGGTGCTGGAGCTGGGCTTTACCCCATGTGGCACGACCACTCTGAGACTCAGTTTCCCTCCCTGTCTCAAATCTTGGTGCTGCTGCCTTCCGAGGACGCTATCCCCCTGTCCCAGGTTTGTGCCGTTGGCACCGTCCCTTCTGTGGACCTTTCCACCCAGCATCATCGGGGGGGGGGGGTAACTAAAGAGTGAGTAGCCCAAGGGTTAGAGCCCCAGTGTGGCCCCTCCCAGCTGGGTGACCCTGGACCCGCTCCTTAACCTTTACCTCTCTGTGCCTGTTTCCTTATCTGCACCGGGGGGTGGGGGGGGATGGGAATGGTACCTGCCGTATACAGTGGAGAGAGTGTGTGGAAAGTGCTTAGGACAGCCCGTGGGCACGTGCCTGCCGCCAATTAATCACAGCCAAGCCGTGCGGATGTGGTTGCTGACATGACAGGAATCCACGAATAGCCCTAGGGACAGTGGAGTGACAAGGAGCACCGGAGACACTGACGAGTGTGCGAGCGAGCGGGCGGGACAGGGCACAGGGCTGCCGGATCAGCCCGGGGCTGCTTTCCGGGGTGTGCAGGCACGTGCCCGTGCGTGTGGGTGTGTGTGAGTAAAGGGAGAGCCCCGGGGCCGGGGGGAAGGAAGTGGAAGACGTGGGAACACGTCCTCGGTGACTGTCCCCAGCAGAAGTGTGGTGCAGCTGCAGCTTGAAGATCGTGGGGCTGAAACCAGACAGCTGGCATGTTCCAGAAAGCTCCCCGGCTCACGTGCTCGTGCTGGGCGCTGTTCCCAGCTCTTCACACATGCGAACGCATCAGTCCTCATGGCGAGCCCAAGAGGTGGGTACCGTCTTAATCTCCATTTCACACATCCGGAGACGTAGACACAGAGAGGGTAGGCGACTTACCCCAGGTCACACAGCCTGGAGCAGTCAGGTGAGGAGCGTGCCCCTCTCCGCAAGGCCACGCCACCCTCCCCCAAGAGCACGTGGCGGCGCCCACCGGAACCACATGACAGGACACGAGTGCTGCCCGGGTGTGGGGGCAACACCTGCATCACACTCTTAATCCTCCAACGTGGGCTCAGAATGGCTGCCCTACCTTCCAGCTCGTGGGTCAAAAGAAGAAACACGTTCTTCAGAATCGTCAGGTCAAGAAAGACAAAGACAGGCCGAGGGACTCTTCCAGATCAAGGGGACGAGCAAGACAGCGTAACCACCAGCACCTGGGCCCCAAACCCCGGAGGCAGGGACAGCCGTGCGGTGCTTCTCCGAGCCGCCGGGCATGGTGACCCGGTCCGCGGGCTGGGTGACCGTATTCATCGCAGGACACTGAAGACCCCGTCATGCTCTGGCCACCAGGCATCCGTCCCCATAAGAGGGGTCCTGACGTGGGTCGTGCTACTATAGTTATATAGTTATATAGGATTTATGGACAGGGAGGGCTGGTGTCTGCACTCGACTCTCGGAGGTTGGGAGTAAACGCACACACACACGCACACACGCGCACACCCAGAAAGTGCTGCAGCAATGGAGGAAATTCACAGGGCGAAGGGTACGCAGGAATTCCTTCCATTATTCTTGCAACTTTTCTGTGACTTTGAAATTATGCCACAATAAGAAGTTACGGAATATAATAGCCAAACCCACAGCAAGGAAGGCACTGAGTCCCTGTCGTCCCAAGCGCGGTGTGGACCTCTCGCTCTGTACCGACGTCCCCAACCGGGAGGCGCATCTGTACCTTCCCAGCCCGCCTGCCAGACATGGCGAGGCTCAGGTGGGCAGCCCATCGCTCAGAGCGTCCGAGGGGCCACAGGTGCCCCAGACACCCTTGCCTCGTCCCCCCCAGCCCCAGTGTGTCCCTCCTGTGTGCCGGGCACTGGGCTTGCCCCTGGTGGCCCCGTGGCCCACCAGACAGACCGGCCCCTGCTCTCCGAGGACTGCCAGACACAGGACAAGGGTAAGGCGGTTCCAAGGCAGGTGCGCAGGTGCTGAGGGGGACCCGCCGCTCTGGGGCAGGGTGTAGTTGGGAAGCTGGGGATGGTTGGTGGAGGAGGAGAGGAGAAGCTGGGGGAGGGGAAGGGCGCACCGTGTTTCCCAGCATCTCTGTGCAATAAGTACTATTAACCATTTTAATAGGCGGGAAAACAGGCTCCAAGCATGGAATTTGCTCGCCCGTGGGCCGGGGCTAGGATGGGGCAGCCTTGGGATTCACACCTGATCGCCACCACGCCCTCCTGTAAGACAGAGGGGTGACGTGTACAGGGAGATGGAGCCCACCAGTGCCCACGGTGGGGGCGCTGGGACCAGGGCTCCATCCTCAGCCTGCCCCCTGGACTCTGGCCTCCTCCCTGCCCGAGCGGTTCAGACGTCCTGGGCGCAGGGAGCACGGCAGGTGTCGACCAGCCGGCGGGGCATCTGGGTGCGGCCGGGCCCCCGCTCTGCCGCGTGTAAGCCCGGCATCATGGGGCTGAAGCTCCACGGTCTCGTCTCTCAAACGGACGCTGGGAGTGTGCAGAGCCTCGGCTGGGTGCTCGACAAACATTACAAGGACAGCGGCGATGTTGGGCAGAACCACGAGCGTTTCGAGGCTCACACGCTTCGTCATTCTCTCCGCTTGCGGCCGGAACTAGCTCCAGATCTTACTGTCCGGCCCCCTCCTTTCCTTCCAGACTGTGTGGGTTTGTTTTTCCTCTTGTTGCTCTGCCAAAAGCCAGAGTAAGAAGCCTCACCACCTGCCACTTGGTGAGAGAAGAATTATTTTCTTTTGTAACCAATTTTTTTTTTAACACATTGCAGCAGGAAACCCTGAGGTGTGGGCAGCGATGGGTCCCGGCTTGGGATGGCCTCACACTCTCCATGTGTCCCCCCACAGTGGCCTCTTCCTGTGTCATTTCTGCACTGGCCGCAGGGGCTCCGTGACCTAGCCCCAGAGGATAGCCGAGGAGCGGTGGTGGGGGGGTTAGAGTTTGGCCGCTGGAAGAGTCCAGCTGTGTCCTTGCTGGGCCGGACCTGTGGCCTTGGGCTACCCCAGCAGCTGTCTTCCAGAATGGCCCAAGGGGGAGTCAGCTCTGTGTGTGTGTGTGTGTGTGTGTGCGCCCCCAGGCAGCTCCCACACTGACAGTGACGGCCATTGTTGTCATCATGGGACAGACCACTGTGTCTCTAAACGAAGCCAGGAGTGAGAACAGCGCTCTGGGGCTCCCTTTGGAACCCGAGTACCCTCCCGCTCCCACCCAGCAGGGATGTAGGGGACCGCTGTCTCGTCTCCACTGCCTGCTGAGCCTCCCGATCATGCCCGCTCGAGCTCCCTGGTAAGAAAATCGGGGCAATCATCACCATCCTCAGCACTTAGGGTGGCAAACACCTAAATTTTGTGGGTGAGTAGAATGATCGCCTGTCATGGGGTGATCACTAATCCCGAATTCCCCCCGGGGAGGCAAGGATGAAGGGCGCAGCCACGCCTCCCTCCCCCTGCCCCGCCCCAGGGATGACCGCCGTGCCCACACTGTTCGTGGACGGCGCTGAGAGCGTTGGTACCCGTTCCACCCAGGCTGCGTGTAGAGGGTGCATGTTCTCAGGACGGAGGGAGTGGTTCCCGGAGGCTCCCTGATGGGAGGGAGGACAGAGGGCAGGGCCCACAGATACCTATGAGCACAGCGGGGGGCGGCACGGGGTGCCGCGGGGCCGGGTGGGGGAGGGGAGGCGTCTGTGCGTGCAGACAGGAAGGCCTCCTGGAGGAGGAGTCTGGACTAGATCCCAGGAGCAATGAGCTACAGCCATTGACGCTTAATTTGGGGGTGACCAGATCTGCATTTGAGAGCGTGTTCCAGCGAGACAGTGTGGGGAGCGGATGGTTGGGTCTGGATGGAAGCCAGAGGCCGGGTGGGCAGCCGCCGCTCAGCCCAGGGCAGAGGCTGCCAGCCGAGTATCTCCCGGGCTCATGCCCCGTCCGAGCCGGGCAGCAGGCAGCTGCGGGTGTACGGAGAGAGGTGGGCCGGCGGCGTGGCCGGACTCGGGGCCCGGGAGGTTTGGGGAGAGAAGGAAGCAGGGTCAAAGCCACCTCTGGCGTGTCGGGCTTAATTAGCCGAACTGGACGGGTGGCCTTGTCTGTCAGTCCTGGTGCCTCAAGGCTGGCGAGAGAGAGAGAGAGAGAGAGAGAGAGCGCGCACCTCTGTCATCGTAAGTTAAAAAAGGCGGCGTGAGCTCAAGTGCAGCACCGTTTTCCCCACGCTGCGTCGAAAGAACACGGAAAGCAACTTCCCTCGCGGTTGACAGGGGTCCTCTGGGCACAGCCGGTCGTCCTCTTGGGCCCTTCTCTGCTTCCCGAGCAGTCTGTGACCACCGTGCGCCCATACCGTGATGAGGGAAAACCACGGGTTTCCCAAGAGATCCACGCAGCTGAGGGAGGTCGTGCGTCCCTGGCCCCCGAGAGCAGCTGGCTGGTGGGAGCCAGGAGAGGGGGTCTGGAGCAGGGACGCAGCGGCTGTGGCTGGCACCTTGGCCCCGTCCCCCAGGCTCGGCCCCCGCGGCGCAGAGCCCGTCTGGAGGGACTCTCCTTCGGTCCGGGCCTGCGACCGCGTTCTGGATTCCCGAAGTCCGGTGTAAATGCAGCACTTTAACTTCCTCCTTACGTGTCCTCCCTTCGCCCCAAAGAAGCACGCCGAGCCAACCACGGCGCCACACGGACGCTTTCCGGCAGCTCCTGGGCCTTTCGAAAAGCGAGACACATTGGAAGCCAGGCAACAGCTGTTTTGTTTCCCTCCGGCCAGAGATAGGGTCTGGCGGGAAGAGCTACTGGAGGGAGCCTCCACTGAGAAGCCTGGGGAGCGACACGAGATCGCCGGGCTGCTTGGAAAGCACGGGCCTGGGACGGGGCCTGTGCCGTGACCTTCGAGAACCTTCTAGGGAAGCCCTCGCTGCGCTCTGGAGAGAGGGACCACGCTGCGCCCCCAGACAGTGAGGAAGGGCCCCCCTGCCTCTGGGCCGGCAGCCCCTGCTTCTCGGGGTGCAGGGCTGTGAGCCAGGCTTCCCCCCAGGAGTCCCGAACTCAGCCAGTGGGAGCAAGAGGCGACAGTCCCTCCTGGAAGAAGCTGAGAGGACGAAGGCCTGCCTTGCCCCCATGGTGACGGGAGCAGTCATTGTAGCAATGACGCGGGGAGGAGGAATCCTCACAGTAACGATCCGAATACACTGCAGGAGGAGCCCGTAGTGACCGGAGCAGCGGGGATGGCGTCGGTAGGACGGTGGCGGTCACGCGGGGGGCGGTGGGAAGCAGAGCGATGCTGGCGACGGACGGCGGGAAGAGTAGCCGCGGGAACAGCTGTCGTGGTGACAGGGAGACGGGAGCCCTGGCAGGGACGAGTGTCACCGTCCGAGACACGCAGTGATGGGAGCAGTAGTAACCGCGCTGGTGACCACCGTGACCGAGAGCTGGGTGGTAAGAGCTCGCACCTCCCACACGCATCACTGAGCACTTGCTGTATGCCGCGCCCCGTGCTGAGCTCCTACTGTGTGCTGCACCCTGTGCTGAGTACCTACTGTGTGCCACACCCTGTGCT
>ML104021.1:0-49408 GCA_003697995.1 Taxidea taxus jeffersonii | reverse complement strand
GCTCCTACTGTGTGTTGTGCCCTGTGCTGAGCTCCTACTGTGTGCTGTGCCCCATGCTGAGTACCTACTGTGTGCCGCACCCTGTGCTGAGCTCCTACTGTGTGCTGTGCCCTGTGCTGAGCTCCTACTGTGTGCTGCGCCTAGTGCTGAGCTCCTACTGTGTGCTGCACCCTGTGCTGAGCTCCCGCCACATGCCGTGCCCTGTGCTGAGTGCCTGCTGTGTGCCGCTGTGCTAAGCACCTACTGTGTGCCACTGTGCTGAGTGCCTGCTGTGTGCCTCTGTGCTGAGTGTCTGCTCTGTGCCGCGCCCCGTGCTGAGCACCATGGGGGACAAAGCAAAACAGATGCCCCGCCCTCACAGAGCTTAAATTGCTTCTGTTGTGGGGATCGAGGGGTTGAGGACTAAGGGAAGGTCCTCATTGCCAGGCCTGGACTGGAGATGCCACCCCAGTGCCCCCTGGCCCGCCGTGTGGAACACTCCGTTCGTCCTTGGCTCCAAGCTAACCCATCGTCCAAACTTCCCCTCTGAACCAGTTACGTAAGTGTTCCCTGAGGCCTGGAAGCTTCCAGATGGCCCGGTGGCCCACCCTCCCAGCTGTTCCCGGGATGTCTGCCCTGGCCACTTTCCTGGCCCCGGAGTCCCTGGAGCGGCCTGACACTGGGGGGCGGGCATGCTGAGTGCGCACATCAGGCCCCCGAAGCCTCTGTGTGCCCTGCCCTCCCCGAGAGCATCTGTGCCCAGGGCAGAACTGGGTCCCTGTGACCCCGGACATCTGGGCCCACAGCACAGACCAGCGTCAAGGAAGGCACGCTGGTGACCTCCCCTCAGCCAGAACAGTCCACCCTTGTCCCTCCTGTTTTGCTTGGACACGTTACTGATCCCTGTCGTGCGATGAGCTTCCTTCTACCTACACTCAAGTCATTCTCACGGCCACGGCCAGGGACCACGGGTTCCCAGGTCCATGAGAATCTCTGGAAAGCTGGTTTAAAATGGGCTCGGGGGGCACGTGGGTGCCAGGAGGATAGGAAAGGCACCTGAGCTCAGTCCCACCCCTGGGTTAGAGCCTCCACTCTGCCCTAGGGCCCCACCTCGGACGGGCTAGGCCGAGGACTACAGCCGACTACATGCTTGATCCAACGGTGGATTTTCCTTAAAGACCCCAACTTCCCACTGCTGGCTGCCTGTCCGTATCTCATCTCCACCCTCATGGCCTCCCCCTCCCCGGCCTCTCTTCCTTCTCCTCTGCTGTCCCTGCTGACAGCTGACCCTGGTCCCCCCCCCCTTCATTGGGTCTGCCCTCTCTAGGAGAGCTCATCGCATCCCTGACTTTGGGTGCCCTTGACGTGAGGCCCGCCTATGCCATCTTTAGCCTTGTCTCTTCTGAGGTCTGTAGCCTTCTAGAGCCAGCGGGCCACAGGCCCATCTCCTTGGACACCTTCCCGACCCTTCAGCTTGCCAGGTGCAAGGGAGCAGGCCTCCTAGCCTGTCTGCACCCCCACGGCCATGTCCGTGAGATAGGATTAGCGGCGACTCTGACCTCGGAGGGCCGCATGGGAAGATACAGCAGTGAAGCCGAGCACGGGTAAGTGCTCAGAATCAGAAGTTAGTGTCTCACCCAGCAGCTGCTAGGCACAGCCCACACATCCAGGTCAGGAGCCCAGGGCCTCTGGGAGGCAGGACCTCAGCCAGGTTCCCCCACATTCCAGGCTCAGAGGAAACAGTTGCTCTCCAGGGGTCTGGAAAGACACCCCTGACCCTTCCTTCTCCAGTCCATGAAACAAAGCCAGGGGGGAGCCTTCCTGCCCTTCAGTGATGAGCTCTGGAACTAGGGAGAAGTCTCCCTGGAGAGGACAGTCAAGAACTTGAACTCGCTCTTACTAAAGTACAAATGACTGATAGGAGATCGGTTACCAAGAAGAAGCAGTCATGAGGAGGCTGGCCTGGGGGCCCCTGGAGCAGGCCCCCGCTTCAGTCTGTAATCAGGGGGCACCTCCCGAAGGAGGGGGTGCAGAATTGCCCACCACCAGGGGGCAGCAGAGCACCAGGGATCAATTTATGGATCTAAACCCGGGGTCCGAATGAATACTCGATAAATTGCAAACCTCCTCCCCGACCGACCCTGACCCCCATCTAGGCAGCCCGTCTTCCACCTTCCAGATGCGCGTGTGCTTCATTAGCGTACCCCCCCAGAGCACGCCGGGCGGGCGGGGGTCCAGAAAGGTCTGAAGCACCTCGCTTGTGATTCAAGGAAGCTTTCTGCGGACCAGCCCAAGACTGCAGATCTTCTCAAAGTGGGGAAGCGATTTCTTTGCACACGGACGTCGATGTGGCTTTGGGGAAGAAAAGGAAGAACGTGGCGGGACGCAGGGTGCTACGGGGGTTGGTCTAGAGCAGGGGAGCCCGTGGCGGGCCTGGTGATGGAGGGGTGAGTCAGTTACGGTCACACAGCCCTGGGACTCAGCCCAAGCGATTTCCAAGAGAAGGAGGGAGACAGCGGCCTCAGGGTTCTGGTTCTCCACGATGAGCACGGCCAAAAAGGAGTAAAAAGGAGCCACGGAGCCTAAGGAGACATCCACCTAAGTCCCCAGGGGAACCTGCCTTGGGATGCCCCCAGCAGCCAGAAGGAGACCCTCCTGCTGGAAGCTTACCTGGGCCCTGGGTCACAAAGCCCAGGCCTCCATTTATACGGAGAGTCTGGAATGCGCAAATCCACAGACACCGAAAGCAGATTCATGGCTGTGGGGGGACAGGCTGGGGGTCGGGACATCGAAGGGGGCGGCTAAGGGTGCAGGGTGAGGACAGGTTCGAGAACGGACTGTATCGATAGCTTCACTCTGAATACGCCCCGAACTACTGAGTCATACCCTTTAAACGACTGGACTGTGTCGTGTGTGGTTTAAATCTCACACGAGCTGTAGAAACAAATCTCATTTCCCCCATGAGGTTTCCAAAACTATTTTTGTTCTTAATAGGGGGTGGGAGGTAGGTAAGCTGTGGACATTATAATTTCCCCCCAATTGACTACTAAGCAAAGAGGGTTCGCAAAGGGACTTTAGCTCAGTTTTGTCTCCAAGGGAGAAGGGCGCTGTCATGGGCCCCTCACTCAAGCTCAGGCCCCCCAACAGCAGAGCAAAGCAGCCCCTCGGATTGTGCGTTGTGTGGAAAGGCTGCAGGCTATCCGTTAGCAGCTTGTCTGTAAACGCCGCGCAGACCAAAGTGGGTTAAGCCCCTAGGATCGTTACAGTCTCGAGGTTAACTTACCAGAAAAATTCCAGCATGTCCCGGCCCAGGGAGGCAAGTCCAGATCCACAGCTGTTCATGAAGGCCTCCCTCCAGGAAGGCCGGCGTAGACCTTATCTCCAGAAGGAAATGTCCCCACCCTGCTCCAAATGTTTGTCCAGAAGGAGACCGCAGCAGGCCAGAGGGAACATCACCAGGGAGAGGAGGGGCTCCTGGCACAGGGGCTGAAGGGTGCTTTGCCTCCTGCCTTGTCTGTTGCTCAGAGCACCCTCTGGCTTCCCATCACCCTCCCATGGCCTTCCGGCGGGGGGTGGGGGGGTGGTGCCCTCAGGTCCTGCAGCTTGCCCCTGTCTGCCTGTGCAGACTCTCCTCAGTCCCGATGCTTTTCCCCTCACCACAGACCCCTGGGCCTTTGCATGGTCTGGCATGGAAAGGCTCTACCAGGTCCTGGCTGCATTCCCTTGGGCAAGGTACTCCCTCCAGGGCCTCGGTCCCCACTGTAGGCTGAGGGGCCTCCGTAGGCTGCTTGAGAGGAACCCATCAGGTAAAGGCAGCCCAGATGGGATCTGAGGCTCAGGGCTGAGCCAGTACTGTGACCCACTCCCACCTACAAGGTGGCTTCTCTGGACTCAGCCTGCTGACCACCCACTCCCTTCCAGCTGCAGCTTTCCTCCTGTCTTACCCGCGGAACCTTCCAGAATGTCCAGGCACGGTGGGGCTCCCGAGCTCATGTACGAGTCTGGTGGCCTGTTTCCTCTTTAGTCACAGCGACCACCCCTGGAGGGGCAGGCTCTCTGGGAAGGTGTTCCATGGAGTCAGTCTCCAGAATACTCTATCTGCTATCATCTTTCTGCGTCTTCACCAGTCCCTGAGGGCGGGAAACAGGCTATTGGTCTGTGGGGACAGCTGAGAACCTGAGCCTCAGGGGACTGGGCTGAAGGCCTGCTGCCTCCTCCCCAGCCTCCTGGGGGGGGGGATGGGGTAGTGAGAGAACTTTTGGGAGGTCTGGGGGAGTCACTGAGAGCGAGCCACTGTGAACGGCTGAGCCCATCCTATGGGAGGATGGAAGCGTGTGTTGCGCACTGGTACAGTGGCAGATGGGACGCTCTCAAAGCTCCCAGGTGGCTGCAGGGAAGGTCTGTCTCTTTGAGCAGGGGAGCGACTTGGGGAGCCCCAGCATCCTCAGGATTTATCTGGTTACACATCGCTGTCCCTAGCTGATGGTGGGGAAAGCCAAGTCTGTGCTTGGTGGACGCTGATTCCAGAAGGGGCCTGGTCCAAGTCTACTTGGCCCCCGCACGGTTTCTGGGTCACAGTTGCTGGGGATTGGAATGTGGACATCTTTGGGGGTCATTAGTCCACCTTCCATGTACTCTCTACCCACGTGGTCTATACCTAAGAAAGCCGTTGGAATATCACTCACATCACTTCCAGCTTAGGCTTTGAACATAACTTTTCCTCCTACAGTTGCCACCAATATCCATCCCTTCCTTCCTGAAATGGTAGAATGCCTCCGCGTCACTGGGCCTAAGACCGCCCATTTCTCAGCCTCATCTGCCACAAGGATTGACCCCATGGCTGTGTGTGGCCCTTGGAGGGGGGCAAGGTCGCTTGTGATGCTGTTGCATGGTGCCTTTAAAAAAGAATGAGCATGGCCCCCTTTGCCTTTTCTTCCTTCCCACTCTCAGGAATATAGACACAATGGTAGGGTCTGCAGCAACCACTTTG
The DNA here is from genome assembly GCA_003697995.1 of Taxidea taxus jeffersonii. Lineage (NCBI taxonomy): Eukaryota > Metazoa > Chordata > Mammalia > Carnivora > Mustelidae > Taxidea > Taxidea taxus. The sequence goes on along the minus strand of ML104021.1, from coordinate 44,439 downwards.
GATCCAGAGACAAAAACCAAGTGCTGGGGCACCTGGGGGGCTCAGTGGGTTAAAGCCTCTGCCTTCGGCTCGGGTCGTGATCCTGGGGTCCTGGGATCGAGCCCCACATCGGGCTCTCTGCTCGGCAGGGAGCCTGTTTCCCATCCTCTCTCTCTGCCTGCCTCTCTGCCTGCTTGTGATCTCTGTCAGTGAAATAAATAAATAAAATCTTAAAAAAAGAGAAAAAACCCCAAGTGCTGAAGCTAGCAGAGCTGCCCTCCTAGCCCTGGGCCCCCTTCCCTCTGGACGGTGAGAGAACTACTATCTTGCTTAAGTCAAGGAATTAGGGGGCCTCTTTGTCACAACAGACAACACGGTGGGTACACAATACCCTCAGACCCATGGGCCTATGTATCTGAGAAGCTGCCTTGACCCTCACATTGCCAGTGACCCCAACGGCCTCTGCCTTCTCTGTCTCCTCCTCACCACTGCCGAGCCTGTGGAAACTACAGGCAAGATCATCAAACCTTCCTGGCTCCAGCAGAGTGGGGATGTTGCCGAATGTTCGTCGCATGTTCAAAGCCCTGGCCACAGGCCATTGGCATCACCTGGGAGCTTGTTAGACATGCTCACACCTTCTACATCCACCTCTGCGCTTCAGGAGACCCTCAGCTGGGATGTCTAATCTCAGCTCCTCGGGGCTATGTGGGCAAGCTACCTCTGAGTCCCCTTAGGGCTGTCCTTGGGGCTCCTCTGAGGGAAATGGGAAGCAGCTGGGTCTAGGTTTCCCACCCCTGCTTTTAAAAAGTCAACAGCACATTTTTTGTTTCATTTGACGAGATTCTGCATGGGTTAATTTGCTCAAGTGGAGGAATCTGGAAGTCTTGGTCCTGGGCTGGGTCCCCTCTGGTGACCATGGCAGGGATTGCTGGAGGCTCCAGGGCACAAGGCTGCAGAGAGACTGCTGCAGCGGAGTCTGGAATCCCAGGGCTCTCTTGGGCCTCACTCGACTGGTCTTCCATTTCCTGTGGAGGAGGCCATCTCCATGGGTGGAAAGGCCTAGAATCTCATCTCCAGGTACATTTGAGATTCTTATTTCTATTAATGTTGTTTTAGATCATTTTCATTCATTTGCTTAGTGGATAAATGTTTATTGTGTTAGATACCATGCATTGGGAATAAGGCACTGTTCATACCCAACAAACTTCTCTCATGGAGGTTACATTTTCCCACATGTATGTCCAGGAAAGAGACTTCAAGTCAAAGGGAACAGCCAGTGCAAAGGCCCTGAGGTCAGAGGAGCCAGGAGAGTTTGTGGAGCTGGTAGCTGGCCAGAGTGCTATGGCTCAGGAATGAGGGGAGGCAGCAGGAAGGATGGACAGGGGTGGGGCAGTCACAGGTATATGGGGGCGGTTAGACTGCTGGAGAAGATCTGCTGGATACCCCTGTCTGGGTCCCCTCTGGACTCCCCATGGCAGCTCATGCCAACAGCTTCTTACCTACAGTGCATGGTAGGAATGTCCGAGGCATTCTGTGGGTATAGGAGCAAGTTCACTGTACATCAGGGGTCCCAGAAGAGCCAGAGAGTCGGGTGACCAATCTGTTCCAATTTGCCCAGACACTCCTTTCTCTAACACTCAAAGTTCCGGAGCCCAGGAAATGTCTTGGTCCCAGGTGGACTGGGATGGTTGGTCACTCTTTGGAGGAGTTACTGTCCCAGGAGCAGCCCTCTAGCAAGGAAGGACAAGCTTGGGTGTATGCCTCCCTGTCCTTCATGGGGGACACTGAGTTGTCCCCTGGGGTCCCCAGCAGGATGCCCACTCAGGATGCCTCATCCCTCTGCCCTGCCTCCCTTCTACTTCCCCTCACTTGGGCTTCCTGGGAACACATACCCATAAACTGTTTGTACCAGATCCTTGTCTCAAGCTCTGTGCTTGGACAATGTAGGCTGAAGCATGAAGCAGAGGGGCTAGTGAATACAGGAGGGAGACCAAGCCACCCGTGTGAGCTGCCCCTGTCTTATGGGGAAGGGTCTGGGAATTGGGGGGTGTCGTTGTCCTGAGTCCCCTCCCTGCCTGTGCTCAGCTTGGCCTTGAGTCAGAACACACATTACAACTAAGAAGCCAGAACTGTGGGTGCCTCCCCAGACACTTAGGTCATCCCAGCTGCTCTGCCATCTCGGCCTCCCCCACAGCCCTTCATCAGCCCCTTCCCAACAGGAGGCAGCCAAGGTCATGGCCAAGGGTGGGTGTTCTTTGCCCTCAGGTAGCAGCAGGGTCACTGCCAGGAACCCCTGGGCCGAGATGCAGCTCCCTGCGACTGCCAGGCTCTCTGAGGCCCAGTCAGCACCTCCGTGCTGACTCTGGCCTGTGTGCTCAGCCGTGGCTTGGTTTGGAGCCCAGGAGCTGACATTGGCCTGCTGACCTGGCCTGCCCTTGCGCCCTCTTTCCCTCGCTTGGCTCAGCTAGTGCTGACCTCGAATTCCTTTCTTGGCCTCCGGCCCCAGCCTCTCTAGTCCTCTTGCCACGGGATGCCCAGATGGCTTGATGGCCTGCCCCTTCCCCGTGCTCTGACCTGCGGGGGCCTCGGCTGAGCCCGCACACTTGGGCCAGCGGGACCCTCTCGAGCCAGCCGGGTGGCTGCTCTGAATGAAGACCAGGGGACTCCCCTTGCGTCACCTCCCACGGGCTGGCAGCCGCTGGAGCACGGCTCCACCGGATGGAGCATGAACGTGTCCTCTGGTCACATGTCAGGTGTTGAGCTGCCCTGTGCTCCTGCAGCCCGTTCCCCATGCTCACAGCAAAACCCACACCTTCCGACTGCCCCATTCCGGGTCCACAGTGCTGGTGGCCACAAGGAAACCCGGCCTTTCCACTCTAATGACCGCTTATCCCCAACACCTGAATCCCATCCTGCCTTAATATCAGCTCATGGAACGTTCTCTTGTTCTCAGCTAGCTTCACAGACGTGGCCAAATCAAGATTTTTTTTTTCCTGTCATAGCAAGGCAAGAGTGATTATGAGGTCTGCAAACTGCTTTCTTCGAAAGGAGGCCCCCCTTCCTTTCAGATAAAAAGGTTCTTTTGGATTCAAAGACAACTTTGCCCTTAGTGGGCCATTTGCGCCAGAGCCAGTGGACCCCTAAGCCTTCCTGGAGCCTCCCTTGTTCTGTAATATGACACTTCTGTGTCCGAGACTAGAAATCAGGTGTTACCCGGGTCCCTCTGGGGCCCTTGCGGTCGGAGCCGAGGTATTAAAGCACCGTGAGGAGTCCTTTGTGGTTCAGAATGTTTCCGTTTTACAAGAGTCATAACTGCGACCATTTTTATGTGTTTGCAAAGTACCCTGCCCAGGCTGTGTGATGCTCTCCCCGTGAGGTGCCCCCGCGGCCATCCCCATCTTGTGGATCAGGAAACAGAGGTTTGGAAAGCCCAAGTATTTTGCCCAAAGATGCACAGCGGGACTCAGACCTGGATCCATCAGAGAGGGCCAGAGGGGCCCCGGTGACTCATTCTGGAATGTCTTCAGATTGCTTTTGGAATCAGCATTTATTTTACTCTTCATCTTCTTGTGGGTTTTGTTTTTCCAAATCAAAACCAGTTGCTGTTTTTTTCCTGATTCAGTTGGGTCCTAGTGAGACCTCCCCAAAGCAGGAGGAGATGTCTTTCCAGAATAAATGGAAACCGTTTACACAATACTTGTCAAATGCGTTAGCAGGAAATAAATCATATAGAAGAATGCTTGAAAAGCTGAAATAAATCTGTGTGGGCAGCTGGTTTAACCCCCAAATTGGTTCCAGCCTTGGGGAAAAAAAGAAAGAAAGAAAGAAACAAACAAAACAAAAAAACACTTTCCCCCTCTATTTCTTGTTGATTTCAGCTTGTTTTTCTTCTTACGCATGTTTTCCAGGCCTGGCTCTCCGCGATGTGTCGTCAGTGAGTCAGACCATCCCGCTTATCTGAATGCTGGTAAGGGGCACCCGGTTCCTGTGTGTCTCCGTCCGGACACAAGGACGGCGGTGGCCGGGAGGAGTGTCCACACGGGAGGGGTTCCCAGAGGGCTCGCAGGTCGCCGCGCCCGCTGAGCGCCACCAAACTCCTTCCTGTCCGGGGTCCCGACCCGGACCTCCCGGGAATCTGCATTCTGACGTGTGCCCCGCGCTGGACCCGCCGCTCCCGCCGAAGGAAGCCGGGGCGGACAGAATGTTCTGCTAGGGCTCCTGGAGCACAGGGGGGACCTGAGGCCTCCACCTAGGTTCGCTCATCCGAGGGATGGCTCTCGGGAACGATGTCGGGTTCCAGCGCCCCGGCCTGGCCGTGCCCCCCGCAGGGCAGACGTCTGCTGGGTTGAGGGGTAACGGCCCCCGACCACCTTCCCCACCGCCTCAGCGAGGACAAGTCACTTCTGCCCGTTTCCCCTTCCCTTTCCTTCAAAACATCACAAATAACGTCGAAGAAAGGTTGGGAACTGCCGTCCCTGTGTCTCCGAGCGCACGGACAGTAGGAGGGACCCTCGGGGTCCGGAGAAGCCCTTTCTCTGGGACTCCCGGGGTCCACCCACTCGTGCCGCAAACCCTTCTCTGAGCTTCTACCGAGTATGAGGCACAGACCCGGGGGGACGGCTGGACGGGAGCCAGCGCACCCCTGCCCTCCTGGCCCGACAGCCGGGAGACCCCCCGTGTGATAAAATATGGAAGCGGGGGCTCCGAGGGCTCACGGTGGGCTGGGACTCAGTTTAGGAAACCCGGGACCGTGCCCCCGAGAGCCGGGGCAGGGGGCAGCGGGGTGGCGGGGACTGGGCTGGCGTTTGGGACAAAGGAACAGCGTGGGGGTATATTAGGGTCCAGAGGCAGTATAGAGTCTGGTGAGATGGCGTGACGGGAGGCCTCATGCCCCATGTGAAGGTTCCAGAACACCCTGCCCGTCCTGCTTGTCTCCGGCCGAATGTGGGACAGGATCCAAGTGGGATCTGCCTCTCAGCTGTCCCTCTGGCCATCAGATGTGAGTCCCTCAGGTGCCCTGGGCCATCCGCTTGGCCCGGGTCCTGAGTTAGCCGAGGGCCGCCCGCGTGGAGATTGGGAAATCGGGTAAGGTTTCCAGATGTCCGAGGCAAATCCGGGCCTGGCTTCTAAGAAGAACACATTGTCGGGCTCTCTGAGGTTTACAAACAGTGGGATAAGGTTCCCTTCGTCTCCCTCGTGAGATCTGCACGGGAGGAAGCCAGAGGCCCGCCATCCCCCTGGCTCCTGGGGTGGGGGGGGCGGGGGGGCCCTTCCCGGCCGGAGATGCTGGCCTTTGAGGACACAGGGTTTGTTCCGAACCTGCCGCTGCTCACCCGTGTCCATCCTGCATCCTTTGCCTCCTGGCGCCCTCCTGGAGGGACCGGCCGCCCTTGGGGTCCCGTGGGGTTGGGCCAGTGGGGGACACCAGCAGGAGCTGGAGGAGATAAGCGGGTGTTTGTTCCTCCAATTTCCTCCCTGTGGGTCTCCGGGGCTGGCCGGCTGCAGGTTTTGGCAGATTACCGCAGGGTTGCAAACTTGGGCTCAGGGTTGGGGGACACGGAGTCAAGACCAGCTGTGCCACCCTCTAGCCGTTTAACTGGGGCCCAGTCGCCCGATCTCTCTGTGCCTCGACTTGTCCTTCTGTGGAATGGGGTGATAGCGGGCCCCGGTGGGTAGCACAGTGGACATGTGTGCGATGCGCTGGGCACTGAGCGCACGGCCCCGACGATTATCAACCTTCATCTTTACATCACTGCGATATGCCTGAGGTGCCGGCCAAGCTTTATCGGACCCTCCTTCCCCGTCACCCGTCCGCATCACGACGATTCTCCCTGTTTTACAAGGGGGAGAGACTGTTCAGTTCAGGGATGGGTGGGGGCGGGTCGCATCTGCATGATTTCAAATCACACACGCTTTGCTTCATTTCATGCTTAGTTTCTTCCAACCTACATCCGTACCTTCCGGAAATACATTTTAGAAAGGTCCCCTCTTAACACGGCCCCGGGGCTTGGGAACTCAGAGCCAAGCCTCGGCTGCAGGAACAGCTCTCGGCCCGAGAGCGGCGGGCTCTCTCTTACCTGGAATCCGGGCTGGAAGCAGGGGGTCATGGAATGGGGCCTCCCTGGGTCTGGCAGAGGGAAAGCCGCTTCCCGGGACAGCGGCCGGGCGCAGCGGCTCCTGAGGGCATGCCCACATCGGGATGACTGAGGGAGGGCCCGGGAGCCGTCCGTGCTCAGGTGGGCAGCGTGGGGCCGGAGGACGGAGCCTGGGAGGTCTGTGTGCCGTGCCCAGACCTGCAGCCGGCCAGCCCCGGAGACCCACAGGGAGGAAATTGGAGGAACAAACACCCGCTTATCTCCTCCAGCTCCTGCTGGTGTCCCCCACTGGCCCAACCCCACGGGACCCCAAGGTCCCCACAAACTCGAGGGAAGTTGTGCGGCCGTTGGACCAGGCGCAGAGGATTCCGGGACACGCCTTTGACATGAGCGCAGCCTCCTGCTGCCCACGAGACCCCCGGCCCCACGTGGCGCCACCCCACACCGTCACATTCACCCGTCTGCCGCCAGGCTCAGCGGAGGCGCCGGCCGCTCCGACATCGGGGCTCAGCCCCCGGGATGCGGTGGGGAGGGCTGGTTTCAGATGACAAGACACATGGCCTGTTTTCCCAGATAGATGTGGAGCGTGCCCTCCCTCTGACTCACTTAGTGGCAGATGCTCCCGGGAGCAGCCCGGGGGGGAGTCGCTCCCAGCACCACAAACCCAACGCACAAATAGCTCGTTGCTCTTCTTCTAGAAGCTTCTGGAGGCCCCTGATGATCCTCACTGTCCCTGCCCTCCCCCGCTCCCCGCCCGCCTCCAGAAGCTAGGGCACCTCTACCCGCTCCTTGTCCAGATCTCTCTGCACACCCCCGTCCCTTCCTAGCCCCCCTGCCCGCATCCCTCCCCCGAAAGACTGCCCAGCTCGGGCTCATCTCCCAGAGTTCAGGCTTGCCCAGTGTGGGGCTTTTTTTTTTTTTAATAATTAACTGAGGGAACTCGCATAACCTGTAATTAACTATTTGAAGGGAGCCATCTGGAGGCGGTTCGTGCATTCACGATGTCGTACAGCTGTGAGCTCGACCTACGTCCAAACGGGTCCACCACTCCCAGGTCGGCCCCGGACAAGGATGCGATTGCTTCCCACGGCTCTCCCCAGGCCCCGTCTCTGGGTTTTTCTGCTCCCGACATCTCATGCAAATGGAACCCCGCCGTGTGGCCGCTTGCGTCTGGCTTCTTTCACGTGGGGCGTCGGGATCAAGGCTGGTCCCGTGTCAGCGCCTCCTCTTGTTTATGACAAAATGAGGTTCGCCGTGGAGCAGACCGTGTGCGGTTCACCCGTCGCCGGCTGGCGGGACCCTCGGGCGGTTTCCGACTTTCGCTCTTGGGAAATCCCCGTAGGAGCCCTTGTTCCGGGCCCCGCTTTCATAGTTCTGCGTACATACCTAGGAGGGGGTGGCAGCGTCGTAAGGGGATGCTGTGTGTAACTTTCTGAGGAGCCCGTGTACGTCTGCGCGTTCTTTGACCTCCTTCCTTGCAAGGCGGAGGCTGATTCCCTCCTTCCGCGTGGACCCGCTCACCAAGTCTCACTTCTGACCAGTAGAACGTGGTGGAGGTGATGCTGTCCCACCTCCCCGGCTGGGTCCTGGGAAGGAGCCCCCTCTTCCTGCCTCCCCATCCCTTGGGTCGCTTGCTCTGGGGGAAGCCAGCCGCGGCGCCGCGAGGACACTCAGGCGGCCTGTGGAGAGCCCGCATGGACGGAGACCGACATGGTGGCCACGAGTGGCTCCTCTCTCTGAATCCTTCAGGCCTGCACCTTGGCCCTAAGAAACCCCAAGCCAGAACTATCCCACTGAGCCGTTCCCCAATGCCCGGTCCACAGAAACTGCGAGACATCATAAATGTTCACACGTTGGTGCCGGGGTGGTTTGTTCCACAGCAGCGGCTGACTAATACACGCCCAGCCGTAGAATGGGTGAAACGCACGTGCCGCCCGGATGGAAACGGAAGGAAAGAACACCCGAGTAACTGAGGGGAAGAGAAAACTCCCTGGAAAGGAAAGGCAGCTCCCTGGCCACCATTTATCTGCTGGGCAGTGTATCCACCAACAAATGAATGCGTTAGGAACGGTGCGATGAGCTCCCTCACGAGAGAGATGTTTGGAGTAACGGTATTTATAATCTCAGTGTTTCCTCCCCCAAAATTATTTATAATTTACAAAAGGGAAAATGGTAACTTTTCAGTGGACCGAACAGGCAGACACAAGCCTAAGCAAGTGCTCGGAACTGACACCAGGAATTCCCAGCCCCCCGCACCCCTGCCAGCCCCCGACACCCCCGGCAGGTGGGGCCTGAGCCCGAGGCCCTCACACGGCTCTGCAGTGGGAACCCCCACCCCCCGCCCCGGGCAGAGAGAAACACCAGCTGTGGAACGGGGAGCACAGGCCACAGGGCATGTGGCCGTTCTTTCCAGAAGGTTCATCGGGGCTCGAAGCTGGCCCCGCTCCAGAACGGAACGTGAGTTTTCTGTTCATCGCTTCTGTATCTGTGTTGACATCTGGGGCAAGTGTGCTCGCTCACAGATGGAGCTACGTCCGTCTGTGTCGTCGCAGAAGGAGAAGACATGCAACGTACCCTGGGGCCAAAGCATCATGATTTTCTGTTCACGGGAGAGACATTTTCTGTTTGCTTACAGTTTTACAGGGAACTTAAGAATTGATTTTGAGGAATCTACTTTTTCCTAAAACAAATTAACTTTTAAATATTTAAAAAAAAAACCACTAACGTCACCTCTGTGACGTTAAACCAACATCAAGTCTTCAGAGGAGACGTGCTCAGGGGACCAGACCCTCCCTTCTTCGGGATTCCTGCCCCAAACGCAGAACCGGGGTCTAAGCATGAGGCAAACCCAAACTGTGATGTTCTACAAAACAACGGGCCCAGGCGCTTCAGACCTTTTGCCATGAAGACCCAGAAAAGCAGAAGAAAAGGCCGAGTGGTCCGTGCTCAAGGAAAGGACACTCAGGAGATCCGGCAGGTAAATACGGGGTCCCGGGCCGCATCCTAGAGAAGGCAGACACAGCCACAGGAGACGAACAGGGCAGGGGCGAGATTTGGATACGAGCCCCGTGAAAGGGGTTAGATACGAGAGGGTGTCCGCGCGAATTTCCCGACTCCGATCTGGTCAAGGAAGAGGACGTCCTTGTTCTCGGGAGCTGCCCACCAAGTGTTTCTGTCACCACTTTGTCGGGGCACGGTCGACACCCAGAAAGCTCCCCGCGTTCACTGCACACGGCCGGATGTGTTTGGAGACCAGGCTACACCCACGAAACCAGGCCCACGGTCTATGCCGTAAACATGCGCATCACAAAGCTCCCTTCGTTCGTTCATTCATTCATTCATTCATCCAGTGATAAGCACGCTTGACGTGGGAGCCGCGCTCCTAGCACACAGCTCCCCATTTTGGCCGACGGCTCTGTGCCGTGCGGTGGGCCCGCGGGAGGGCCCCGGCTCGCAGAGCTGACACTACGCGCCCCTCGACGACCCTCTCTGCTCCTACGAGTCTGACTGTTGGGGTCGCCGATGTGGTCGCCTGCGGCCTCCGTCCTTCGCCTGGCTTATTTCCGAGCCTCACGCCCTCCGGGGTCAGCCCCGTGGCAGCAAACGCAGGCCCTCCTCCTCTCTTCGGGCTCTGAAATCGTCTGTGGCACGTGTCTGGGGGACACGGCGGTGTGCACAGGTGGCCGCGTCTGTGGCTGTGACTTACGGTCACATGGCTCAGGGAGGGGACAAGCCTACGCACACCCCCAGAGCCACACGCGGGTGTGAAGCGAACGGGACAGAACCCAGGCAGCTGGCGGGTCTGCGTGAAGAGCGCCCGGGAGGTCCACGTACTGTTCCTGCGGAGTTTCTGTGAGTTTGAAATTACACCCAGTTTAAAGGTTCCCAATTAAAAGAAAAAATATTCCGTGCGGGCCAAAGCAAGCAAGCTGTTTGGGCCAGGCAAACCCACAGGCTGCCAGGTTTCAAGATGGGGACTGGCCCATGACCAATGCGAGGACAGACCGGTCTCAGCTTCCTCACCCAAGTCCCCAGAACAGAGAACAACGTCCCGCATGAAGTGGGTGCTTGGAACTTGTCCTTGGGTCGGAGAGCTAGTCCCAGAAGCAAGTGGGACAAAGAGAAGGTTCTGGGACAGTCTGGGGAAGGAACTGGGTGAATTGAGCCTTCTTGCTGTTCCTCACATGTTCCTCACAGTGCCGCCCCAGGACCTTTGCATCTGCTGTGCCCCCTCCTGGAATGCCTTCCCCCAGAGACCTTACTTCCTCACCGCCCTCTGCGAGACCTTCCTCCCCCCGGCGACCCCAGCCAAGAGTCCCTCACCCCTCACTGACAAAGTGCATTTCCCTTCCTTACTTTTTCCCCCCAGAGTGCTTTTTGAAATTTATTTTCTTTTCGAGAGGGAGAGGAAAATAGAGAATCTCAGGCAGGCTCCAAGCCCAGTGCAGAGCCTGATGCGGGGCTCAGTCTCTCAACCCTGAGACCATGACCTGAGCCAAAATCAAGAGTCGGACGTTTCACCGACTGAGCCACCCAGGAGCCCCTTGGAACTTATTTTTATTTATTTATTTTCTTGTCTTTCTCCCACTCAAATGTAAACTCCACGGAGACAGGATTTTTTGTTCTTTTCATTTGCTGCTGATTCCCCAGTGCCGAGCAGAGTATCTGGGACATAGTAGGCATTTAATAAATATTTGGCAAAATCTAAAAAACAGGAAGAGAGGGAGGGAGGGACAGAGGGAGGGAGAGGAGAGAAGGAAGGACGGGAGGGAAGAGAGAAGGGAATAATCACACATCTCCCCTTCTCCTCGGCCAGAAAGCTTCTTCAGCCTCATTCATGGGTCCCCAAGTACCCCAGCTTCCTACTGCCACGTAGGAGAGCTGGTCGCCAATTTGGGTCAGCCAAGCTCAGCACGGGGCTGTTGGCCGGAGAAAGACCTGGTCTCTCTCCAAGGACTGAGTCTTCTCCTGAAAGCCGATCGACATTTCCACTTAAAAAGAGATTGTCCAGCCCGAAGAAGCCCATTGCACACTTCCTGTCTACACTGCCTGCTCGGCTGGGGCCTGGGCCCGGCCAGCTCTGGCTTTGCACACTCTCTGAGCATCTCAGTCCCTCTGCTCTGGTCCAGTTTTGGCCGCCTGCCTCTCATTAACAAGGGGCAGAGTGGGGGGTCCAGACTGCCGGGCAGATCCTCAGTGGGACCGGCAGAGCTGGGCTCCGTGGATGGGCCGAGCCAGAGACTGGCACTTTGTCTTGATCAGACCTTAACCCTCCCTCATCTTGGTCAGAAAGGAATGTGGTTCTTGTGACACTGTGGATGGGCCCGGGAACCAGCCAGAAGGAAGGCGCACACCTTCCACCTGGGGTCCCGGGTGTGGGTTAATACGAACAGCTCACAGACGACCCCAGCCCGCTCCTGGCCGCGTGAGGCCCCCGGCCGGCCTCACAGGCCAGGCCTCTGGGTCATCACACATGTTATAAAGGGGGAAACTGAGGCTCCCGTGGCTCCTGCCTGACCCTAACGGAGCCCACCAGGCAATCCCCTCTCTTTTCTCCTTCCTTCTTCCTTTAGGGGTCTTCCCTCCAGTGATGGAGGTCCCTGTTTTCTCTTCGTCCCCAAGGGCGTGGGGCTGGCGGCCGTCCTTGCAGGTGTCCGAGCATCGGGGCCAAAGCCTTAACCCATCTTCACGGATCACGGCGTGCAAGACCTGCCAGTGGGGAGGAGCTGGCGACAAATGCACACGGCTCAGGCCGCGGCCCCCTGCGTGCTGACCGCCGCCCGTGGACGGTGATGTAAGACTTGCAGACCCATTCACAGACCCCTCTGACGGCAGCAAGTGTGGCCGCTCGTGCCCGCGGGGAGGGAAGGCTGCGTGCTCAGCCTGGAAGGGCTGCTCGCCCGCATGGGGCCGGATCTGACCAGGCCTCTCACTGCCCGGGCTGCAGACACCACCCCGCGCCGGCCCAGGCCAGGGGGAATAGTGGGAATGAAGGGTCAGGTTTGAAAGAAACAGAATTTACATTTGGTCTCAATGGGCGAACCAAGGCTCTCTTGCACTTTGAAAAAGGGAAGAGGCATTTAAATGAAGGGACGTGAAAGGGGGTTCCCTCCGCATAGAGTGTCTTGGGCCGTGAGTGAAAGTCAGCCCAGCCCAGCCCAGCCCAAGCCAAAGTCACATGTTTCTCATGGTCCAGGGACCACATTTCTGGCGTGGACATGTGGACGGGGCCCGCGCCACCCTCTTTGCCGTTCCAGAGCTGCCGTGTTGCTCCAGAGCCCCCGGACGCAGCCTGCTCGGGCCTGAGGACTCTCCTCCGTGCCCAGCTTCTGTTTTGGGGAGCAGAGGCTACTGTCTGGAGCCTCCAGTTTTGGGATTCTGGGCCCCGTCTCCCAAGTCAGAGGCAGGCAGGGCTGGGTAAAATCCAGAACATCTGACGGGATTGCCACGCGTGGGGCATGCGTGTCCCCCACGGCCAAGGCCACTGCTCATGGCTGGATTCTAGTCCCCGCTGCCCCTCCCTGCTAGATGCTCTTGTTCAGTGCAGAAAGTACACAGGCCGGGAGAGGTCACCAGATGTGAGGAACCTGAGTTCCTTAAACAAACACAAACCAAGTTCCTAACGCACGTGCCGAGCGCCAGGCCATGTACAGCAGGTCACACGCCATGGCCAGAGAGCCCTGTGCAGGCTTTGCCTGATTAGTAATGCCTGCCTGGAGAGCTGTGATCCATCTGTCATGTCTGCCATGGCCCAGGGAGGGGACAGGGGAGCATGGTGTGTTGCTGGTTTGGTTTCTCAGCTTGTCCCAGTGGGCACCCAGGCAGGAGGCATCGACGGCCCTTGCTTTCAAGGGTGAGTTCACAGGCAGAAACAGAACGATGAATGAACGGCTCCAGCCCAGGGTTACAGTTCACGTGTGGCTGGATAGTGTTTGGAGGCCTTTGTTCATGTGGAATTTTTCTCACTGGGTCCCCCCGCATCCAGACAGCAGCATGGCTGACCTCGCTGCCTGGGGAAGGTGCTTGGAAGCCCAAGTGGGGGAGAGGCCGCCAGCCTCCCGGACCCAGCGTCCCAACCCCATGAGGTAGGCAGAGCTGAAGCAGAGTCACGGGCTGGCAGGAAAGAACCAGCACAACTCTGACAGCAAAGAGATCAAATGCCACCTGAGGGCCACCAAGCTGCACAACCCCAGGGGTGCTGTTCCCATTGTCCTTCACCACTCAGCCCCTGCTGGGCCCCATGGCTCTCAAGCCAAAGAAATGACACTCTAACTGTGCAATTTCAGGCCAGGTGGGAAAAGAAATCCTGTGAGTATAAGGGGGTAGGGGAATAAAAGGTCCTTTCTGAGCCATTAAATTAATTACTTTATTAATTTACATTTATTAATGTATTTTATTAAATGAATAAGTACAAGTCCGGTTGGTACGTTGTGAAATTAACGTAAAAGTTATATGTTCGTGTAAATCTACTATCGGTTTATTAATTACTACTTAACCAACAGCCGCCTGACTGCCATCAAGCATTCCTAGATGTGGTCCCTGGGCCGTCTTGGTGCAGCCCGCTGACCGGCTGTCCTGCAGCTGGGCCCGAGGCGGGCGCCAGTCCAGACGGGCTTCTAACCAGTAAACCCTGACTCCCGGCGGCTGAACACACTGAGGCGTTGCTCCTTGCTTATTGTCTGGGCCCGCGACAGGCGAGCAGAGGTGGGCTCCTCACCGACACCAGGGATGCCGGCCAGAGGAGCTGTCACCTGACTGTCACCTGACATGGTGCGGGAGGAGCGTGCCTGGCCAGGAGATGGCGGCAGGCCCCTGCTGCTCACAGCTCGTCTCCGACAAGGAGTCCTCCCAGGGGCCCAGGAGTTGGCGATCCAGACTGTTTGGTGGCCGGCACCCATGTCCACCACAGGCAGCCTTCCAGCAGGGGTCAAGGCCATGCTGCCATGAACAAGGCTCGCAGACAGTCTAGCTGGGGAGAAAGGGGTTACAGAAGCCCTTCGTCCCTCCCAGGAAGGGCAAGATGGTCCTTATTGCCAGAGCAGAGCATGGAGGGTGAGGGGAAGCCAGCAAGGCCGGCAGTCACATCATCCGTGGCCTAGGAAGCCGGCTCTGTGAATCTGGCCTTTCTTCCAAGAGCCCTGGGGAGCCAAGGAAGGTGTTGGAAGGGGAGTGGGGAATGTGGCGATGGACAGCGCCCTCTGCTGGCTCTGTGAGGAACGGCCTCTTCAGTGCTTGCCACCGGCCAGGGCTGTAGAAACTGCTGCCGGGGCTTGGTCCTAAGTGTTGGTCCTTCTGAGATGTCCGTCCTGTGATGGCTGGTGGGCGCACTCGCAGAGGCCAGCCTCCCTAGACATGCCACCTAGCCACGCTCTGCAGGGGACACCGGCTGGACCTGCCTGCCACCACGGCAGGAAACAGATGCATAGAGCAGCTCACGCTGGCCTGGACGGTCTGCGTCTGACTGCGGACGGGGAAGGGAGCCGTCCTGATCACCGTCCCCTTAGTCATCTCCGACTCAGAAGAGTGTAAGCCTGTGAGTGCTCAGAGTGCCAGTGAGCAGACGGGATGATGGCAACCGTAATCCTCCCCATCACCAAAGGTCGGCAAGCCCTAGGCAGCCAGAAGACCGGGGGTCTGGCGTCTGCTGCTCTCGCCCTCCCTTGCACACTTCTGACCTGTTTCTGCCTGAACCCGCAAATTGCTTATCACAAAGGGCAGGCGAGGGGTCTGGCGGAGCACAGCCTCAAGCTGGAGACTTTAAGCAGCTGTTTTCTTCATTTTCTCCTGTGTTTCAGACGGGAGGACTTGAGCCAGCTGGACTTTTTGGAAAGCGGGATGAGATGTTTTCCTCCTCCATTTTCAGAAGGTCACGCCCACGCCCAGTATAAGAGCCAAAGGGACGGTCAGGGACCCTGCCTTCCTCCTGCCCAAACCCCCTGTCCTGCCAGTCAGCAGCATCTTCTGTCCTTCCGGAGAAGGGGCAGCTCGTAGGGGCAGCCGCATATCGCTAGTTTCTATGGAGATTTGCTCCTGTGAGTACTTTCTGTCGCTCGCTGGCACTGGCTTCTCTTCTATAGAGGAAAGATATTATGAAAGAGCTCAGAGGTTTTCTTTTGGGGTGTCCCTCCTCAGCCCCCCTACTGCGGTCGCAAACCAGCCACAAAACGCAGCTCATTGCTCGGGCAGGAGGAGGAGAGACACCAAAGGAGAGACACTCAGCTTTGAGCTTCAAAGTAACTTTCCAAGGTTTTCTTATGTCCTTGGTGTCCCTGAAGTCAGGCACCCACGTGTACATAGTGTTTCTGGAATCCCCAGATGGTGTTCTTCCATGAGGAGCCACACACGGAGGACCGGCCTTGGCCCGAATCCGGGCGGAAGCTGCAAGACGGAGCCGAGGGAAGGAAAACCCCTGGAGGGGAAGAGCGGGTGAGGTGAGCTGCCGGGCGCCGTGGCGCCGTGGGAAGTGGAGGCCGGTGTAGCCTTCGGGGCCAGCCCGGGAAACACGCTCCCCTCAGCACTTTGATGGAGGTCACAGAATGCGGGGAGCTGGCCGTGCGGGCCACAGAACACCGAGAAGCCACTGGGCTGTGCCGCGACCTGAGTTCAGCTAGAGCAAGAGGCCACCAGACCCACAGGGGAGGAGGGGGCAGCCGGCTTCTCCTCCAGTGGCCCCTTGGCCTCCGGCAGACCAGGCATCTGGGAAACACAGCCGCTGGGGATCCAGAGGAGGGGAAGGCCCAGGGCCCAGGACCGGTTCCACGTGGGCCTGGATGCTAGAGGAGAAAGGGCACTAGTGGGGTCCCAGGAAGGAGCCTGCCCCAAGAGCCCTGCTTCCTACAGCTTGTGTGTGGCGTGTTGGGCTTCAGAAGTCCCGTGGACCCCAGACGGGAAGGGGGGATATGGCCAAGCAGGCAGATTGGTTCACTCCTGGGGTGGGAGGGTAGAGGGGTCACCAGTACATGGAGCAAAGTGACCCCAGTTGACCCAGAACAGCCAAGCTGGGGAGCGACCAACGCAGTATCTGAGTTCAGGGTTCCGCGGCTCAAATCATGGAACATGAGTGACCGAACACCAGGGTGGGCCTTAGGCCGCCAAAGTCCTGCCTCGGGGGCCTGAGAGCCAGTTGAAGAGGTTTGCGGGAACGTGAGAGTGGAAAGTACTTCTGAAGAGCCGATCGGATTTTCATCATGTGCAAATGTTAAAATTAAAAAAAAAAACAAACCACATAAGAGCGAGGAATAATTGACTCAGGTTTGCACATCTGAACGCCCGTCCACAGGTTTCGACAACCGGACTGCCGGGGTTGAGACACGGACACCCGATGCCACGGCCTTCGCTGCCCTGTGTGTCTTTGGCACCTATGCGTTTTTCTGCAAACTCGTCCTCATTCCGCACTGAGAGTCCTTTTGGGCGTGAGGCATCACTTCGTACCAGGACTGAGGTTGGAGCCCTGTCCCCGCTTGGAGAAGCACGGGGCACAATGCACAGGGACATGCAAGCTGCGGAAGTAAGCCAGTCCCCGCGTTTCGGTGACTTAACACATCTGGAGTTCGTTTTCGGCTCAGCGGAGCAAAGCAAGTGTTAGGTGGGTGACGTTTCCACCGGGGGCTTAGGGACCAGGCTCTTCCTGTCTTTGTCTTGGGTCACCCACCAGCAGCCTTGGCTTCGGGCTCCTAGGGGCTGCGCAGGGCAAGGAGGAGCAGGTGTGGGAGGTGTTTAAGACCAGCTGCTTTCTGGCCCAGGACGGCACCTGCCTGCAAGGCATGCTGGGAAACGTAGTCCAGCGGGCCCAGGGGGAAGAGGAAATGGGAGTGGCGAGCAGCAGGCCAGTGGCCCCCACACTCACCCAGAGGCCCCCCGAGAGTGCCCGGACAAGGCCATAAGCGTCCCCCGGCCCCCGCAGGTGGAGCTGGTTGGAAGCCCACTGGTTAGACCTTCGCTCCCGAGGCCCGTGGGCACCACGCCACTCTCACTCGAGCTCTCCCTGGGCCACGCCGCCTGGACGTGCCCTGGACCGTCCTCCAGGCACCGAGCGCGCGTCTGCCGTGGCTCGCGCTGGTCCCCCCACCCGGCCCCCGAGGGCTCTCCGTGTGTCCAGAACCACCAGACCCAGGAAGGAACTGCGGCACACGGGAGCAAGGTCGGAAACCCTCTGTGCGCGCCTGTGCAGCGGGAGGCTGTCCCCCAAGCTCCGGCCCACGGCCCCCAGCGGAGGGAGGCCCGAGGAAGGACGCCGCGTTCTGGGCTCGCAGCCTGCTCTGTCCCCCGCGGACCCTCGCCACCGGCCGCCGGCGCACCTCTCAGAGCAGGAGCGGGCCCTGGGAGCTGCCGCTTCGTGCAGGTGGGTTACGCGTGCAGGGGGTCGTGACTCCTCCCTGTGCACCAGGCTTTCTGACGCCTTTTGGCCATGGGGCCAGATAATCCACGGCCCGGGGGGCGGGGGGGCTCTGCTATGTCTGGTAGGAGCTTTGTTCAGCAGCATTCCCGACCTCCGTCGGCTGGAGACCATCCGCGTCCCCCAGTCTGAGTTTTAACAACCAGAAATGTCTCCAGACGTGGCCAAGTGCTCCCTGGGGAGCAAAGGCGGCCCCAGCTGAGAAGCGTTGACCTAGAGCCGTGGCGCTCAGCACCGGATTACACATCTCGGTCCCCTGTGAAGCTTCGGAAACGGACTGGTCTGGACCCAGCACATCCCCTCCTAGGTACGAGCCCGAGGCGGGTGGATGGATACTCCCGCAGAAGACCACAGGCCACTGCTCCCATCCGCTGGGTCCATAATAACGGATAACTGAGAGCGGTCCTGTGCCCAGCAGTGGAGACTAGATGAGCAAACTGTGATCGTCGCCCAGTCCCATGTGCGTGAAGCCCTACAGCGGGCACAGTGAAGCCCTTGCGATAGCGGCTGGGAGAGCGGTTATTTCTGGGGAGCCTTCTGGGGTGCTGGGGACGTTCTGTCGTGATCTACAGGGGTTCACGCCGGGGCACGTGCACATAACCGTCCGTCGGGCTGTGGCCGATGGGAGCCGTGTGTGAGCTGTTCCTCGTGGGCGTTTGCTGCAACCTCGTGGGCGTTTGCAGTTACCGCAAACCTGGGGTGTAGAAGAGCGGAGTGGATCGTCCTCAGTTCTGGAGGCCAGAATTGTGAGATGCAGGTGTCAGGGCCTGAAAGCTCTGGCCTCTTCTGGCTTCTGGCGGCTGCTGGCAAGTCCTTGCTTGTGGCCACATCCCCCCGCCTCTGCTCCTGGGGTCACGCCATCTTCCCCTCTGTGTGGCGCACCTCCCTCTGCCTCCCTGTGGGGACACAAGTGCTTTAGGGCCCACCAGATAACCCAGGATCCCGCTTCCCCATCTCAAGAGCCGTTGTCGTATCTGCAAAGTCTTTGCCACAGAAGGAACCATTTACAGGTTTCCGGGATTAGGACCTGGTATCTTTGGGGGCCGTTATTCAGCCTGCCACATGCCTAAATTAAAAAGAAATTTTAAAAATTCCCTGGGTGATAGGCCCACCCCATACCGGTTGAACCAGAGTCTCCGCTGTTTCTGTTCGTAAGTTCCACAGTGGTCCTGGTGCTCAGGGTCCTGGGGCTTCCCTTCCCCTCGGTGCACCGTGGGGCACAGGGAACGCACACAGCTGACCTGTAGAGCTTACGAGAGCCTGGACGAGGGAATGCACGAATGAATGTAGACTCGACTAAGATCTGTTTCTCGCTCCTAACGGTTCTGACTCCAGATGTGGGGGTTTTCCACACCCAGGCATTCTCCGGTTCCCTGCAGACACCGGCTGGGTGTCCCAGGACTTTCTTCAGTCCTTACACTCCCTGGAGTGAGCCCAGACCCACAAGACTGACCCCCTTAGAGAGGCCAGTGCAAGCAGTGGTCCCCAGACTGCCGACACTTCTGTCCGACATAGCCACACATGGAGGGTTCCCCCTGCCCCGTCAGGTTTGATAATCTGCGGTATCAGCTCACGGCACTCGGGGAAACACTGCCTTACGTTACTGGTTTATTATAAAGGGGAGAATCCAACAGCCAAGTGCAGAGGTACATCGGGGGCGGCCCAGAAGGAACGTCTGTCCCCTTGGGGCTTGAGGTGTGTCACCCTCCTGACACATGAGTGCCTTCACCAAACCAGAAACTTTCCAAACCCCCTCATTTAGAATGTTTTTCGAGGTTCCGTTATGTAGACGGGATGGGCTCGGTCATGGGCCGCTGGTGATTAGCTCTGTCCCCAGCCGCTCTCCCTTTCCTGGAGGTCAGGGATGGGGCTGCAAATTCCAAGCCTCTCATCACACAGTTGGTTCTTCTGGCCACCAACCCCATGCCGAAGCTACCTAGGGGCCACCAAGGGTCACCTCACTGGCCTTGGCTCGGGTATGGTGGAAGGGGTCTTGCTCGGGATAAACAAAGACGCCCGTCCCACCCCTATGAGGAAGTTACCCGGGTTTGAGGGGCGAAGCCACGTATGTATTTCCCATCACCGTGGAGAGGCATGTTGCCACTGGGAACTGGAGAGATTTTTTAAAGTCAGAAGACTCGGCTGTAAACCCCAGCCCTGCCACTTAGCGGCTGAGTGACCGTGACCCAGTCCCCTCTCCTGTCCCACCCTGCTTCCTCGTCAGGGAAGTGGGGATGCCAGCATCGTGGGGAGAATTCGTGAGATGACGTGTGTCCTTACAAGATGTTTGAAATCCAAAAAAATGCCCTTCCTCCATGTGGAGCGTCCGACCCTGAGCCCGTGTGCAGGTGCTTCTGGGTAAATCAAGGTCAAAAGCTGCTGGGTGTTAGGCCGGGGGGACGTGTCTGCCTGCATCCGTGTTGGCACAAGGTAGTCTCCCTGCAAATGTGCAGGGCTTGTGAGATGGCGGAGTCCCCCCCACCGGAGGACGGACCCCCGAAGAATTTAGCAGAGATGGCTGAGGCCCTTCTGAGGAGGAGGGCTGGCGAACCCTTTCCAGGTGGGTGATGTCCTGAGTCAGGTTCGCTTTGCCTGCATGGCCATAGACCGGGGCATTAGGCTCAGGGAGGGAGGGGAGACTAACAAGCAAAAGAAAAGAAACGCCACAACAACCACAACCACAACCACAACGCAGGCCCCATCTGGGAGAGCTTGAAGGCTGAAGGCTTCTCCACAAGAAGCCCGGCTGGGTCTGGGATTCCAGGCAGGGCTCTGGGGGAAGAAAAGGGCCCGATCTCATGGAAATTTCCTAGTAGGGTTTATTTTGAAGCAAAGTTTTGGCAGCCCTGCCCCAGTCTCCTTGGCTAGACAGTACCTCTTTGAAGAGAGTCAAAAACAGCAGAACGATGGGAAATGGTTCTGGATGGGAAATGGTTCTGGAATGGAATCCTCTTCGTCCAAAAAGAACTGCCAGAGACCAGGCCAGGCTTCCCTTGCTTGATGGAATTCAACGCCACTCACCTGTGGTCAGCAAACTAACACCCCACCCCCCGCCCCGACATCCTTGTCCTAATTCCCGGAGCCTGTGCATATGTGACCTTGCGAGGCAAAAGGGGCTTTGCAGCTCGGATTGAGTTCGGGGCGTTGTGGTATGCAGGGTGTCCTGGGTTGCCCAGATGGGCTCAACTTTTCCAGCTGTGATCAGAGAAAGGGGAAGGCTCACAGAGATGGTGTTGCTGGCTCTGAGCTCTGGGGGGCCGTGAGCTCTAGAAGCTGGACGGGCAAGGAGTAAACTATCCCCCAGAGCCCCCAGAAGGAACTCAGCCCCGCCGACACCTTGACTGAGCCCAGGGACACCCGTGTTGCCCTTCTAACCTCTAGGCTGAAGACGGTAAATCCGTGCTATTTAAGCTGGTGAGTTTGTGAAAACTGAGTCCAGCTGTGATAGAAATCGGAAACGCGGCCTGTCTCGGGCACCAACTGTGTGCCGGTGCTGCTGGGAGGGAATCCCGAGTGCTCGTGACTCCTGATGGCGCTGAACTTGCGATCCGGTCACAGCTCTGGAAGCTGAGGCTCCGTGACATGACAGGACACCCAAGAGGCCGACTGGGGACAGAACCCTTGGCTGAGTCCCGTGGCCTGGAGCGTCCGGCGGCTCGCAGGGGCGACAGGCGTGCGCGGGTGAGCCTTGCTTCCCGACGGCCCCCGGGGCGCCCTTATCAAGCCCACCCCGGCTTCCCCCGTGCGGAGAGCGCCCCAACGGACGCCGTCTCGGTGGACTAAGGCTGGGAGTCTCCCACTGGCAGAACGGGAGGCGATGCCCCTGCCCCCATCCCCCACAGGCCCTGGCTGATGGCTGTGTGACCTCCGCGGGTCCCCATACCACTCTGGGAAGTGCGTTGATGGGATTGGGAAGCATTCCCCGCAGAGCCAGCCTCCAGGGAGCCTGTGAGCCAGCTCGGTCCCCGGTCCTCAGCTGCTGTGGGCTCTGTGCATGTGCCTGGGAAGTGCCACGGGGCCCTTACAACAAGGTTGAGTCCTCCTGCCATCCAACAGGCAAAGGTGTTGGTTTCTCTCCACCATGAATTCTGGCTCTTGCCACCCATCCTTCCTGGGGTCTGTGTGTGGGGCTGGGGCCTGAGATGCTGAGCTTCCTTCCCCAGGTCACAGTCCAGCCCGGGCCCAGCACCCGAGCTCTGCATTCTGGCGTGGCTCTGTCCGTGGGCGCCTGGCTGACCTCAGACCGGCTGCCCCTTGCAAGGGAGACATGGGGAACCTACATCTGTGAGGGCAGGTGGGACAGCCCAGGGGTCCCCAGCTGTGTCTGGCTGTCCCCCTCCCCCAGGCCTGGCCAGGAGGGAATTGTCCCTCTACCCAGCTATTCTGACTCCTCACTGTCGGTGTGGGAAGGACGAGCCCTGTGAAAAGATCCATTACCCCCAAAGCTGTGAATGACTTTGTTTGGAAATAGGGTCTTTGCCAATGTCAAGGTAAATGGGGTCATGCTGGATGACAGTGGGCCTGAAGCCAGTGACGGGGGTCCTTATTAGAAGAGAGGAACTTGGACACCCAGGAGAAGGCCATGTGGTGATGAGACGGAGATTGGAGGGACAGGTCTGTAAGCCAAGGGATGCCAAGATTGCTGGTGACCCCAGAAGCCAGGATGGCAGGCAAAGGTCCTTGGGAGAGAGTGTGGCCCGCCCACACCTTGACCTTAGACTTCCAGCCTCCAGAACTACACGTCTGCTGTGCTAAGCTCCCAGTCTATAGCACTGTCTCATCGGCCCCAGGACATACACACACTCACGGCCTCTGTCACCCGTTTCCCGCAGTCAGCACTGGTGGGAACCTGAGCAAATGGGCCGGCGTCCCCACAGCGGAGCATGTCAGGATTCAGGGGCTGGCCTTTCTTCACAGCCTGTGTGCTTTCTTCACTTTTGGGGGTTAAGCTGTCCTTTGGTGCAGGGAAGGTGGCCAGCGATCCCCCATCTCGCAGATGGAAAAACTGAGGCTCTGAGCACTGCCCACGCAGTCGTTCCACATCCCCCTGCCACGTCTCTTGCTGCCCGGCCAGTCCAGTGCATGGAACCAGGTCAGCCTCCTTCCTGCCCAAATGTTGGACCAAGTCCTCCGAATTCCCGGCAGAAGGGAGAGGTCTACAAGAAATTTCAGAGCTCAAATTAGGACAGTTGCCTGGCTCTGGGACCGGCTTCGTGGAGAGCCTGGGAGGGGACTCTAGCCTGGGCAGCACGACCCGTTTCCATGGGTGCAAACCACCCAGAGCCCTGCCGAAACAGAAGCAGGCTGCAGGCCTGAGGTTGTGGCCACCGGACTCCCGCGAGCCCTGCTGGGCAGCCCAGCCCAAGCCGTGTGGCCACCAAAAGCCACCAGAAGCCACAGGAGTCTCCCCACCCAGGTGACCTTGCCTGCACTATGCAGGCCCTGTTGTCTGCTCCAGCACCCACAAGACGCCCACCCCAGGGAGGGTCAGACTGGGTCCAGCCTTCCCTCTCTCAAATGCGCACACACACCGGCTGCCGGGAAGGCGCATGGACATCGTGCGTGTGGGCAGGGCACGGTTTCTGCAGAGCCACGGGGGCTGGGAGGCCACCGCCAAATGGACCCCTTCGAGCCCTGGAACCCCGTATCTCAGAAAAGGACACCAGGGCCCCAAGAGGAGGAGCGGCTCTCTCAAGGTCCCAGTATTTTCAGCCTCCCATGGTGACGGGGGGCAAGTGTGTCCTGCACGGCGTGTGACGGGTCACAGAATGTTGGGGTGTGGAGAAGCGTGGGCCCTTGGGCCAGGACATTGGAGATGACTCGAGGCTGGGGGTGGAGCATTGAGGCCAGTGTACGAAGGATGTCGTGGACCATCAGGGAGTCGGAACTCTCTGGAAAGCCAAGCAGACCGTAGCTGGGGTTGACGGGTCAGCTCAGCGCGTAGCTCTCAGCTACACTGGGGGGCCTGTTTGCTGGCGCGCGCCATGCTTCCCGGAACTCCGTCTGGTCGCAGCTGGTTCTCCCCATTGATGGCACCTCTGTCATTCCGGTTTCTCAGACTCAGATCCCTGGATTTCCTTGAGGCACACATTCAAATGCTGGGTCACGACCTGTTACTCCACCTTCAAAATGCAGCAGCCCAAGGCCAGCCACCTGCCTGTACCTGCACTCATCCACCCGGCCCGAGCCGTGCGCCTCTCGCCCGGACCTTGCAGGGAGCTCCTTGCTGCTGACCCTGCACCCGCCCTCCCTCTGTGATCCGGCCCAATGCAGCAGGCGGAGGGATGCTCCCGTGTCTGCCCTGCTTAGAAGCCTCCGAGGGCTTTCCATCTGTGCTGGGGTGAACGGGGTCCCCCCACGATTCGTGTCCATCTGGAACCTGTGGGGGGGGGCCTATTTGGAAGTAGAATCTTGGCAGAGGTCAAGTTTAGATGAGGTCTTACTAGAGCGGGTGGGCGTGATGACTGGGGTCCTCGTAAGAAGAGGAAATTTGGACACAGACACGAGGGCAGACAAGCGTGTGAAGGCAGCCAAGGGATGCCTGGGGCCACCAAGAACTGGAAGAACGAGGAAGGATCCTCTTGCCGAACTGTCAGAGGCAGTTTGGCCCTGCTCACACCTTGCTCCTGGGCCTCCAGCCGCCAGAACTGTGAAAGGATGTCTTTTATTTTTTGCTACCCAGGTCTTGATTCTTTGTTACAGCAGCTCCAGAAAAAGAATGCAGTGGCCAAACATGGCACAGAAACCTATCACACCCTCCATCTGCCTGGTGAGACCTGGAATGGCCTGCCGTATAGCAAAGGCCCTGACAAGTCCTGCAGGGAAGAGCATGTTCCATTTTCCTGAACGCATTCAGACACAAAAGCATTCATTGCCATCTACCGTTGAACCTCTTATGTGATACCCTTTAGGAAATGTTGCATTTGAAAAGCAGGAAGGTCCTCTCCAGCCTGAAAATCCTGTTGCTTTTGGAATTGGAAGCCAGGCCGTGAAATCAATAGAAATTTATATGCATAATTAGGTGCTTTTTTTTTTTAAAGATTTTATTCATTTATTTGTCAGAGCGAGCACAGGCAGACAGAGTGGCAGGCTCCCTGCTGAGCAAGGAGCCCGATGCGGGACTCGATCCCAGGACGCTGGGATCATGACCTGAGCTGAAGGCAGCCGCTCAACCAACTGAGCCACCCAGGCATCCCTAGGTGTTGGTTTTTTAAAAAAAATAACCAAATGCTCTTCCATGTTGGGGGGAAACAAAATCAGCCTGTGGAAGGGCACCTGTTCCAGTAAGCGATCAGATGCGAACTCCGTTGATGGCACCGGACCCTCCCTCTGAGCTCCATCCCCGTGGGAATGAGAACAATTACGCTGTGCGGGATTATTTCCTTGGGCTATGTTCCTAGAAGTGGAGCGGCTGAGTCAAAGACGTTGTATTTTTAAAAACATTGGATTCGTAGTGTCGAGTTGCCCTCCAAAGAGTTGTACGGATTTGACCTTCCAGCGGCAGAGACCGGAGGAGCCCACCTCCGTGCCCGCAGTGGGCATTCGCCTGCTGGACACCTTTAAACTGTCCTGTGTGTTTTGGCCACAGAGGTAAATACGAGCTTTTATTGGGTTATCTGAGTTTCTGTTGACTCGCGTCCACAGCAGCCCGCCCGCTAGCCCCGCCCCGCCGGCGGACGACTCTTGCCAGGGACCCGGCCGCGGTGCCCTGAGGTCAGGCCAAGCTTTTCAGGGGAAACAGCAAACCTCACTCAGATTTGGCCCGAAATACTAAACTCTGAAAAAGAGACGATTCAGTGTCATCGGACCCTTCCCTGGGGGCAAAGCTGGGTAGAGAAAAGAGGTCGGATTTGGAGGCAGGAGAACCCCGGATTTGTCCCGGCATGGCCCCTTTCTGGCTCCGTGACCTTGGGCAACTCACATGACCTTTTCGTGCCTCCGTTCTGTCATCTTTGATGTGGGATAATGACAGCCCCGGCCTCTGCGAGTCCTGATGAGGATTAAATTATTTCCTTGTCGCGAGATGGGCTTTGTGGGTGTAACCCTACTATGAGCCACGTTTTCAGACAGCACGGTCTAGAGAGAGCTGCAGGGAAGGGCGATCAGCCACCCACCGGGGAGGGGATGGACTTTGGATTTTTACTTGCAATTCCCTAAAACATGAAAGGCATCTACTTCACCCACAGTTTTGTTTCCCAAATCCTGCAGCGGCCCAGGATGCTTCCCTCACTCACTCCCTCCAGACCTCACCCCCCAAATCTGGCTTTTGTGTTTGCCTCTCACCCCTCCCAGCCTCAACCTGCTTTCTCATGAAGATGAGCTTCCGGTCCCCAGTTTGGCTTGTTTCCTTGTCCCTTCCTCTAAGATCTAGGGGGAGAGCCTTCATCTGCGTTCTCCTGCCCCCATGGATCCTGGTTCCCTCATCTCTCCCCAGTCCTGCCTAGAACCTGGAGCCAGCCTGGGAACATCCTGTTTGGAGGGCAAGGAGGAAGCCGGGTGGGGGAAGACAAGACAGCCAATAATTGGTGGGGGGGCCCAGTCGAGTGTGTGGGCCCCCACCTTGCCAGCCCCGGGCTCCTCTCCACTTCTCTTTTCCTCTCTTAACTGAAGCCCTTGACATCTTCAGGGTCTCCCCTGAGAGAACGTGGGTCTCCCACCCTCTCCCCCAGGGAGAGGTGAGAGGGGGCCTGGGCTTTGTGGCCAACATGGCAGTCCCGGCCTCAGGGGGACTGGGGGTGGGGTCTCCCACCCTTTCCCCCAGGGAGAGGTGAGAAGGGGGCCATGGGCTTTGTGGCCAACATGGCAGTCCCAGCCTCAGGGGATCTGGGGGTGGGGGCGAGCCCTCTGCTTTGGGGAGTCTCTTCCCTCCCACTGACCGAGGGCCTTGTGTGTGCAGATGGAACAGTGCCTCAGGATCACGTCTCCCCCTCGTCCACCCTCCCTGCCGGCGTCTCTGAGAGTGGCAGGGCACAGGCCACGTCTCCCATTTCCCCCTGAGCCTCAGCTCCCCGCTCCTGAGCTCCCCAGTGCACTCTGCTCCTGTGTGTCCCTTCTGGCCCCAACAGGAGGGCGGAAGCAAGGTCCAGGGCAGGTCAACCTGGAGCCGCCCAGCTCCCACGTTTAGGAGCTGCGTGGCTTTGGGCAAGATGCTGAATCGCTCAGAGCCTCAGCTTCTCATCTGCAGAATGGGTGTGACGGCAGAGCTGGGTGGAAACAAATTGTTAGGTGTGCTCAGTTGCAGCGTTGATGATGGCAGGGGTGACTCCTACTGTCTGTTCATCCCTGGCCGTGTGCCAGGCACTGTGGGCTCGCCGTCCGCCTCCCTGTGCAGTCCTGCCCACTCCTGGAGGTACCAGGAGGGACGGAGGCTGCCGACACAGTGCCGCCGGCCACAACCGGTGAGTTTGTGTGCTGTGCTGTGCTGTGCTGTGCATACGGACCCCTGGGCCTCGAGGAAGAGCCAAGACCCTGGCAAGGCTTCCTGAGGGAGGTGGCATCTGATCTAGGCCTTAAACAATGAGCAAGAAGTAGCTGTTCACTTTTTCGTTCATTTGATTACCAGGCATCTCTCCCGTGTCTGTGGGGCTCCGTGGCCACCGGCGCTGTCGGGTGTTGGCTCTGGGAGGTCAGAGGCCAGGAAACCAGAGGCCGTCTCTGACCTCCCTTTCCAGGCTGGGAGTGCGGGTACCGGCGGGGCTGGCCCACCCCTGAGGGTCACAGCGCGGAGGGGCCCGGGGGGCCTCTCCTCACAACAGCTATGCACTGGTTGTGTGTGCAGCGGGGAATGGGATGGAGCTCTGTGTGCACGCGTGAGAGCGAGCACAGTGCCCAGCAGCATTGTGTGGCCGCGATGCCACTGACAAATGTGTGTGCACACGTGTGTGCGTGCGTGGGTGGGTGTGAGCGACGCCCAGGGCAGGGACCGGCCAGGAAACCACTCTGCGGACCCCCATCTGAGGCTGTGCGCCCGAGAGGATGCTGGCTGCTGACCCAAGGGGCTCCCGGGATTGCGGTGATCCGGCAAGTCTGTGGGGGTTCCGAGGGGGACCCAGAAGGGCAAACGTGCTGGGCTCCTGGGGGCTGTTGTGCATGACTGCGCTGTGTGTGTGTAACGTGTGCACACACAGGCCAGGAAAAGGAACGGAGCTCGGACCCAGGCTGCGACCCCAAGGAGACCTGAAGACAGGCTCAGCGAGGAAGGCAGTCCCCCTGTTCCCCTTGTGTGATCTCCGCTATGAGAAAGGCCCGCAGAGGCCAGATCGTAGAGGCAAAGTAGGCGGGTGGTTGCCAGGGGAGGGGAAGCGCGGAGGGACAGCTCATGGGCACCGGGCCTCTCAGGGCCCAAAGTACCCCTCAGCTGTTTGCTCGAAAGTGCTTAATTATAGGTTATGTGAATCTCGCTTCAAAAGGTTGTTGAAAAAGGAAAACAAGGTGCGCAGGGCTGGCTCAGTTGGAGTGTGACCTTTGATCTTGGGGTTGTGGGTTTAAGCCCCATGGTGGGCATAGAGCTCACTGGAAAAAGAGAGACTGAAATGCTGTCCTGGGCGCGTGTGTTTAGGGGGATGGCCGCCAGCTCCAGGCAGGGTGGCCGGCAGGAATGCGCCCCCGGAGCCCGTGAATCTGCCTTTGCGGGCGGGCTGTCCTCGTCTGTACGTGGGAGTGACTGATGTGTTTTACCAGTGCCACCGGGCCACGTCCAGGTCACACCACCGGCTCGCAGCCGCTCCCCAAGCCAGGGGCAGTGCCCACCCCTGGTCCGGCGCTGGGACGCCCGCCCCCACGTCCTCGGGCTCTGCGGGAGAAAGGAGGGCAGATGGAAAAGTACCTCCCAGCAGAGAGAAAGGCCTAGACAAACATGAAGACGCTGGTGGCTTTTAAAGACATGAGCCTCGGCCTGTTTAAATCTGCGGCGGATTACAAATGTTTGCTCTGGTGGGACTTTGTTATCAATGGACTTGGTTTTGTTTAGCTGGTTAAGTTTTTGTGTTTAAAAATAAAAAAAAAAAAGGCCCACAAGACCGTCTTGACTGAGAACACTGTTAGTCCAGAAAAACCAAGAAAAGGGCAAAAGACGTGGGCAAGGAGTCCAAGCACCCGCTGCCTGTCGGGTGGGGCGTGAGGCCGTGCGGTGGCTGCGGAGCCCTGCACCCAGGGACAGACAGCACAGCGCACGGGCACGGCGGCCGCGCTCACGGCTCCAGGCCTCCCGCAGGCTGCACGGGGAGGACCGCGACGGCATCGTGTCACAGCTGAGGCCTCCGAGGCACCGAGGGAAAGTACCCGCCCCAGGTCCTGCCGCTGGAAGGTGGCAGGGGTGGGTAACGCAGCCACATCCCACACGCTCTTTCAGCCTGATCTCAGGGCCACCCAGAGCCAAACTTTGGAGTGAGGCCCCCGGAGGCCGCCTGATGGCTGAGCTTTCTGGGGGGTTGAACGTAGTCCCTTGCCAGGTAGCTGTCAAGGCCATCCAGTAAGCCACTGTCCCCCGTGCCCAGAGGACCAGGCCTCACCTTGACCGAGGCCAGAGAAAGGTCATGCACAGGCCGCTCCCGACTACTCAAACCTGCTCCCCTGCACCTCCAGGGCACATCCCATAGCAAATGCCTCTCTGTTCCCCACCCCGCCCACCCGAGGACCCCTAACACCTCACCCCCCCCCCCGGAGGGGAATGTCTGAAGTCCCCGATCTTCAGAAGCCCATCTGCTCTGCTGCTGGGCTCCGGGGGACGGCTGGCCTGTTCTTTAGGAAACCTACTTGGATGAGCCTCTGCCCCACCTGGTTGGTAACCCTTGGTGTGTGCACGGGTTAGCTCGCTCGGCACCTTCTCTGAGCCCAGCAGGCTGGGCCACGTGAGCTCTGCCCCCTCCTCCTACCCCAGGGTTCTCTCGTTTTAAGCAGCTCCACTTCCAGTTTGATGTTAGACAAAACTCAACACCAGCCAGCCATTCCTTGCCCCAGGGCCTTTGCATGTGCTATTGCCCCCGTCTGGATGTCTGTTCTCTCCCCCAGGGCCCTTCCCTGAGTCCTCATTCTCCATGAAGTCCACTGTGGTCTTGTCTTCCCTCTCCCTGGTGCTGTTCTTTATAGCACGAGTCACAGTATATAATTTAATTCCCCGTATCCATGTCTGCTGAGGGCAGAGGCCTCACTGGCACAGGGCAGGTGTTCCTGAGTATTTGCGGACCGCCTGCGGGGATGAGCCCTGGCGGGGAGTGTCTGGCTGCAGGCCTGGGTGGACATCTGCTGTCTGCTGGCGCCCTCTGGTGGACGTTACGCTGATGCCAGGCTGAGGCCAACGCCAGCTGCTTTCTCTTTCAGCTTCCCTACCCTGGGGTTGCCCACTTGCGCAGGGCCCTGGCCACCAAGGTGATGTACGTGAGCCTGTGGGCAGTAGAAGTTGGTCCTCCTGGAGTCCTGTGAGCTGCTTCTGGAGCAGGTGAGTTGGGAGCTCAGCTCGCTTCTTACGTTTTTATTAAACTGCTGTTAACATTAAACATAAACTGGTCATTTTGTGCCACCTGTGGGCTGCCAAGCAGCCTGTCCCGGTCATCCTCTGGGACCCCCAGGGCTTGAGTTCCCTCCCTTTCTCAGCAGCTGGCTCCTCCAGGCTTTGACAGAGGCTGTGGTAGGCAGGTCCTGGCCACTGACCCAGCTCTGTCCCCCCCTTCCCCCAGGATTTGCATTAAAGGTCACGGAGAAAAGACTTGGAGGCTTTTAGGGTCTGAGCCAGGGGCTGTGAAGCTGTGGACACACACATCCCAGACACTGAAAAATCAGGGTCTGAATGTCACAGTGGAGCCAGAAATGCCAGGTTGGGCCCTGCACCGGCACAGGTGTAAAGACCAGCACAAAGGCTTCCCTGGAGGGAAGGGGTCACGAGGACATGGACAGGCCTTGCTCCCGTGCCCAGGGGGACATGACTTAGCCTGGAAACAGCAGTGAAGTTTCCAGGATATACCTGCAGTTCAAATGCAACTAAAAATATTTCATTGAAATAACCTCAGTGAAGGTTGCAATTTGTGTTACTGTTTTGGACTTATTTACTCAAAAGGGCTTTTTGAAATTACTTTTAAAACTCTGTAATTAGAAAAATAAAAACAGAGGAGGAGCTGGATTAGAAAAAGTGTTTTATTCTAGCCCGAATGCCCATGTGGGATCCTCTTCTTCCCCTCCCCGTGAGGACTGGGGTGTTTTGGTCACCGCAGGGAGCCTGTCTTTTGGTCTGTGAAATGGGCACACGGGCACACCCACCTGCGGCCAAACGGTGCGCTGAGCCGGGCGCTCGTCAGAAGAGGGGACTTCAGACTTGGCGCGCCACCATCCTGTAGGTCTTGCCTGGGACGTGGCCAAGCCTGACTGCTAAGTCAGAATAATGCCGTGTCTCCATTAGAGCTTTGGCCCCCAGAGGGCCATTTCCTTTCAAGGGGTGCCCTGGGAGCCTCTGTGCTGATTCGATGAGGCCTCTGGGCTCAAACCAGTCCTTCACAGGAGGGTGCCGTCACGGCTGGGTGACTTCCGCCCTCGGGGTGGCTGGGCTGGGGCCGGCGTCAAAGTCCTGCCGAGACAGACTGCCAGGGAGCCCCCCGCCTTGCCAGAGTGACACCACCCAACTCCGAGAGCGGCCCGCACGGGGGCTCCGCGGGAAAGCGCTTCTTGCCTCCCAGATGGCGCCGCGGAAGGCCGCATTCTCCACTGACTCATTCGTGTCCGGCTTCGTCCCTCAGCCACACTTCCTCCCTGGCCTGCATCCACTTCCAGGCTTTTCTCAGTAAGCCAGGAACTCGTCCCAAAATGACTAAGTTCTAGAACGTTTTAGAGTAGATGATAAAGAGCTCAAAGGAGTGGTCCGCTTTCGGGATCGAGCGCTTTCTTCCTTTTCATTGCTGATTCCACCAACATCTGCCCACGTTGCAACTGAAATTCTCCAAAAGGCTCGTCACCTCATCAAGTCCAATTGCTTTCACTTTTCTCTCTGTCCTTCCTGTTCTGACTTTACAAGGGTGTGTGTGTGTGTGTGCACTACTTTCGTTGAGGAGCTACGGGGGGTTAATTAACTCTTCCCATGTTGGCTGACATGTAGCTTTTACTACTCAGTGTAGGTCTGTGGACCAGTAGTGTTAGCGTCACCAGGAGTCGGTTAGAGACGCCAAAATCTCAGGCTGAGCCCCAGGCCTGCTGAGTCAGAATCTAATCTGTACCAGGACGCCAGGGGATGTGTATGTACATTACAGTGTGAGCAGCTCTGGCTCAGAACTTGCAAAATGCTGAAATCCCTTTGCATAGCATGGCGATCCCCTTACAAAAATAAGGCCTTTCAAGGCCATCAGTTTTGCAGGTTTTCATGTGTGGGACTACTGGCAAGAACCTGAGGAGCTTTGGGGCCCCAAGTAATTGGACCTGCCTGCTCCCATCCCATCAGCCTGCGAAGTCACATCCCTTTAGGATGTCCCAGAACTAAAAAAAAATCACATCCATGGGGCAAAGCTCCGCCGCCAGACCTGGTCTGGGGAGAGGGGGCTGCACGTGGCCAAGGTGTGTTTAGGATCCGGGCGGATGGACATGAGAGGGGAGGTGGGGTGCAAATGGAGATCCCCGCCTCTGTAGTTGGGTGAAGCAAGGTCCCTGCGGGTCCCTGCAGTTGTCTGGGCTTATGTGGTTGCTGAGTTTGTGTTACTTGGAAGACAAGCAGTGACCGCGTTCACGTCAGACCTGCACCCTTGCCAACATGCCTGTGGCCCCTTTCGTTGAAAGCTCTTGGAGGTTCATGCGTCTTGCAGCAGGCTTGTGAACGTGCCTATTTTGGAGAAACTGTCAGCAAATGGTCTCCTTGGTCTTGGCTGGTAGGAGCCTTCGTTTCCTCCTTCCTAGGGCCTTCCTTATGATGTCTCAAAGATGACAATCGAAAGGAGGGGATGCAATAAAAGGAAGGATAGTGAAACCCAAACATATCATTTAGTTTGAATTTTGCTTCCTAATCTGTTGGTGGTCTCAAGTCCCTCCTCCCAGTAAAATCCTTCCTCAAGATAAAGACCTGCCACTAACATGCCTGACCCCCAGGGCACTCCTGTAGGACGTTAGCTGTGCCTGGGGGTGGAGTGGGGGGGGGGCTCCCATGGCCCTCATGCAGGTGGAATCTTTTCTCGTAAGTGGTGTGCTTTTTCTTCATGATTCAGTCTTGGTAGGTTGTACATTTCTAGGAGTGCGTCCTCTTTAAGCTGTCCCCTTTGTTGGCACAAGGCTGTTTGTAGTAGTCTCCTATAGTCTTTTTTTTCCTGTGGTGTTGGTTGTAATGTCTCCTCCTTCATTTCTGATTTTATTTAGTCTTCACAGACCTATAACTAATACTGTAATCAGAACCAGAATCAGTAATCAAACCCGCCGAGAAATAGAAGTCCAGGACTAGACGGCTTCACTGGTGAACTCTACCAAACATTAAAGGAAGAATTGGTGCCAATCGTTCTCAAACTCTTCCAAAAAATTTAAGAGGAGACACTTCTAAATTCATTCTGTGAAGTTAGCACTATCCTGACTCCAAAGCCAGACACAGATGCTACAGGAAAACTACAGTCCAATGTCCCTTATGAAAACAGACATAAAAGTCTTCAACAAAACAACAGCAAACCAAATCCAATAGCACATTAAAAGAAACATACACTGTGACCAAGTGGTATTTCCCCCCTGAATATAAGGATGGTTCAACAGACAGAAGTCAACTAATGTGATTCACCTGCATTAGCAAAATAAAGCATAAAATTCGCACGATCATCTCAACAGACAAAGAAAAGATGTCTGACAAAACTCGACACCCCTTCATGCTTAAAAACAACAAATGAAGCTCTCAACTATAAATAGAAAGTACCTCAACATAATAAAGATCATGTCTGAAAAGCCCACAGCTAACATCATACTCAGCAGTAAAAACACAAAACAAGGATGCCTTTAACTTTCACTCCTTTCATTCAGCACAGTAATGGAAGTCCTAACCAGAGCACTTAACCACAAAAAAGTAAAACACATCCAAACTGGAAAGGAAGAGAGAAAACCATGCCTCTCTGCAGATGACACGATCTTATATATATATCAAAAACTCTATAAAGATTCCCCCCAAAACAAACCAAAATAAATAAACTGTTAAAACTAATAAATTTAATAATAAAAGTTGCAGGATACAAAATCAACATACAAAAGTCAGTTGCGTGTCTATACACTAATGACAAACTACCTCAAAAGGAAATTAGGAAAACGATCCCATTTACTTCATAAAGATAAAAATACTTAGGAATAAACAAAAGAAGTGAAAAACTTGATAAACTCCAACAATACTGATGAAAAAAATCAAAGACACAAATGGAAAGGCATCCCATGTTCATGGATTGGAAGAAATATTACTAATATGCTCACACCACCCAAACCCATCTACAGAGCCAATGGGTCCCCCAACAGAGTCCCAATGCCATTCTTTGCAGAACTAGAAAAACAATTCTAAAATTCATACAGAACCACAGACAACTCAAACTAGCCCACCAATCATGAAAGCAAAGAATAAAGCTGAAGATCACACTTCCTGATTTCAAAATAGATTTTGAAGCCACAGGAATCCAAACAATACGGTACCGCATAAAGACAGAGACAGAAACCAACGGAACAGAACAGAGAGCCCGGAAATAAGCCCAGGCATCTGTGGCCAACTGAGCTTCGACAGAGGATACCAGAAACACACGATGGGGAGGACAGTCTCTTCAACAAATGGTGGAGTTGGGAAAATGGAATATCTTCATGCAGGAGAATGAAAATGGACCCCTGACCTTCCCACATACACAAACATCAACTCAAACAGGAGACCCGAAACTGTAAAACTCCCCACAGAACACACAGGGCTTGAAGCCTTAGGTCCACGTAGGTCAACACAGACACCTGCATGTGGATGTTTCTAGCAGCTCTGTTCATAGACGCCAGTGCTGGGCGGCAAGCGAGATGCTCTTGAGCAGCTGGATCAACCACATCAGCAATTAGATATTAGCGCTAAAGAGGAAGCCATCGAGCCATGAAAAGACAGGAAACGTACATGCTTGCCCCTGAGTGACCGAAGCCCATGTGAGAACCCCACGTACAGTAAGATTCCGCCCAGATGTCCTCCTTTCTGAGGGACGAAACTATGAAGACAGTGAAAAGATGAGCAGATGCCAGGCAGGTTGGAGGGGAAGGAGGGACGAGGTGGAGCCCAGGCTTTTTCCGGGTAGTGGAGATACCGTGTATGTGGACACCTGTCACTACACATTGTCCCAAACCATTGAAGTAACACTAAAAGCGAACCCTAATGTAAACTGTGGGCTTTGGGTCATATGTCACTGTGGGCTCATCAGCTGGGACAGTGATTCCCTCTGGTGGGGGATGCTAATGGTGGGAATACGGGGCGTATGGAAGCCCACTGAACTGTCCCCTCGGTTTCGCTGGGAATCTAAAACCACTTTTTAAAAAATGCTGTATGTGTGTTTCTTTAAGAAAGAAAATAAAGACAAAGAAACTATAAAAAACCCTTGGAAACTATCATAACCTAAATAAAATAATTCTGCTAGAAGACAAAATTAAGAGTATTTTCCAGAAACAAAGCATAGACAGTAAGAAAATCAGAGGACCGGTCTAGGCAGGGCAACATTCAATTTGTAAGTTAGAAAAACAAGAAAACGGAGAGGATGGTTTTCCTGAAGGTGGGAGACAGGCCATCTGCCAGGACTGAGAGGCACATGTCTGGGACAGGAAGGTGCACGTGCACAAGGCCAACCACGGGGACGTCCAGGGACCATGCAGGCTTCCTGTGGTCGGAAACACAGGCAGATGCATGAGGACACACAGGAACCAGAGGGCGCACACCCTCTCGGCGGCTGTGTTGTGCAGGCGGCATTTCCCCGGAAATGACGATACGGCGTTTCCAACAGGACTGAAGAGACCACCACTAGAGCCTGTGGTCTGGTCATACTGTCCATCAGCCAAGGTGAAGGTAGAATAAAAGCATTTTCCAACTGGCTACCATGTTGGAAACCCTGACCGACAAAACCCCTTCTCGAGGAAGCAGAGAACGTTCTGCAGCAGCTGCAGGACCCAGATGTGGAACCCAGGAAAGGGGAGGCTCGAACACACGTGCTTCAGGACAGCTAGGTGACACAGCTGGAGAAGCTGGGCTCTGGGAGCAAGAACGGATCGGGGAGGCCAGGCAGAACCTCCCCAAGACCAGAGAGGCTTGTGGGGGGAGTGGAAGACCTGGTGATGCGGACCAGGGCACGCACTGCACGTCTATCTCTGGGAAAAGCAAAGACCCTACTTGGCCGAGCAGTTTTTCACCCAGCCATCAACTATACAAGGAAGATGTGGGGCTGTGAATACGCTGGGGGAGTGGGTGGGGAGGGGAGCAGGCCGGGAATCCCGGGAAACCATGTGTTCCTGGGCCTGCAGATTTCCCGGGCTTTCCCAGCAGGCCTGGCAGCCGAGCTGTGCTTCACTTGGTAGATCAAAAGCAAAACCATTTCCATTATCCGTCTTAACACCAACGTCCTACTTCTATATGAGCAGTCTACCCTCACACCCTAAAAGGGGAATACAGAGAATCTGGCAGCAAAACCCCGCACAGGGAGCCGCCGCCGGCCTGGCTGCCAGGCTCAGGGCTGTGTCTCTGTGCTCCGGCATATCCGAAATGCCGGCAGGGGCCTCGTGGAAGAGCATGCGGGCAGCATCCCCGCCGGCAGGCACCGCGATCACCGCGGTCACGAAGGTAGCTGCCCGTCCTCCTGCCGTGGTGGTCAGGGCACCAGCAGGGTCACCCTCCTCACAGCCCTTTGACTCCCTCGGGCACAGATGTGTTGAATGAAGTTGTAGGTGCCTGAGATTCTGGATCCAAGAAAGAGATTTTTTTAAAATTGTTTTTATTTCAAAGTGCACTGAAGAAATGACAGGGAGGCTTCGAACCACGCCACGTTGGATGACAGGCACCAAGTTGGAGCAGACAGTAAATGTGGGCCGGGCAGTGCCCGCCGGCCATGCCACTCATCACAGCATTTGGGGCTCTGGGACAGTGATGGCGGTGCCCAGGCTGCTGGCGCTGCTGGTCGGTGAGGACTCGCGCCACTTGCCCAGCTGTCTGGGGCCATCACCAGCGACTCTGTTTCACAGAAGAGCAACACTGGAGACCTCAAAGTCAACACTGGATCTGTACACACCTGCAGGTCTCACGGGTTCAACAACACTTTGACCATGTTTTTATTGATAAACAGGTACACATGTTAAAAGCCTCACACTGAAGCCGGACACACACGTCCACCCCAGACGACAGACGTGCAAATGAACACGCAACACGACCTCCAGACGCGCGTCGTGTCTGGCCCCCTGGGGCCCGTCCCTCTGGCGGAGACGCGGCCCCTCCCCCATGGCTCACACACGTATGCAGACTCGGTCTGTTGCCGAGACGTCCCCCGGCTTTGCTCGCCTGGCGACAGCTGTGTCTCAGGTAGGTCCCCCCGTGGATCTGCGTTAGCAGCAGCAGAAGCCCTGATTAGGATAGGATACAGACTAATTCCCAACAGAAACGAACAGTTCACGGACGAACGGAAAGGCGTCCGAGCCAGGAGTGAAACCCCAACTCTTCCTGGCGTGCAGGCGGGGCTGCAGGAGCGCCCTGGGCCGCGTCCCGGCTCGCTTCCTCGCGGGTCCCGCAGAACAGCTGCAGACCAGGCAAGTTTAAGGCGAGTCCCCAAGGAGGGGAGCTGTTTGCTTTCTGACAGCATTTTCAGCTCTGCACTGAAGGGCCTGTTTTATCACTCGAGATGTGGGGAGAGAAACAAACATAAATGGTACAAAAAAATAAAGCTGTTGCCATCCTGAATACTCTGGGAAAGTGAGTGAGGCTCAGAGTCCGGGGGCTCTGCCTTGGGGTCCCCGCGCGCTCGCTCTGTGAGCCCGTGGCCGGGCCCGCCCTCCTCCGCACCCAGACGGACATCCGGCGGCACAAAGGGTGACGCCAGCGCGAGCCTTCACTGTCCCCTTCACTGAGTGCCGTCCGTACTCGGCTGACGTGGCTGGAACGAAGCCACGGCAGCTCCAAGGCCCTCACACACCCAGGATCTTCAAAATAAAGTGAGAACAGGTGGGCAACGAAGGACCACACACGAGTGATTGTTCTTTGGATCAAGATATTCTCCAAAATGCAATACATTCATAGGAACGCCCGCGGGACGAGGGTCCCGTGGCAGCTCTCGCCTCTTCCCTGAAACGCTGGCTCCTAAAAAACAGCTTGTTGGCTGCACGCGGCTATAACCGGTCACGTCCTCTAGACAACACTGCCAGTGCTGGGGCACACACGCACGCGTGCACACGCAGACACACACGCACGCGTACACACAGACTCGTGAAAGGGTCCAAGCTCGCTCCTCCAGGGCAGTGCGAGCGAACCTGAAGCCACCGTCGCGGTTCAGTGCCCAGATCTTCTGCATATTGAGTGCAAAGTGTCGGAGTTCACTGAGATCAAAATGTGTCTCCGTGTAAACGCCCCTTCTTGCTCAAGCGAGGGCACTAGTGAAGCCCCAGGGTCAACAGGAACACCCTGAAACCGTTAGCTGGAGAAATCTTACTGGACTGACTTTTGTTTTTTCTTCATGATTGAAAAAAAGCAGCTTCGTACACAGGACTTTAATCACCATGTAACAGCCCACACGACTTCTCAGAAAATGCCAAGTGTTCTTAACAAAAACCCTACCTGTGAGGAAGATAATGACATTTGCCTTCTTCACGTGGCCACGTACCTCTCGTTAGTCGTACAGGCAAAAACTGGCCAGAGCGTCACCCCGTCACTGGTTTGGAAAATCTGGTCTGTGACTATAAATCTAGAAAACTCTGCTTGCTGCAAGCAGCTGGTCTGTGTAGGTTCCGTCTGCCCTAATGGTCACAGGTGAGCTGCTCATACCCTTTCAGACCCCAAATAAATAACTAAGTCTGGTGACAAGTCCCAGCACGACGAGGCCTCAGACCGAGAACTCTGGGCCCCCTTTCCTGGGTCTGGTCTGCAGCCGCCCAAACCGGAAGCCAACAAAGGGGTTCATCCAGAGGAGTGAGGGGGGCCCCCCGAAGACAGACCGCATCCCCTCCCATCGCAGCCTCCGCTCCCACGTCGGCTTCTCACTCTTCAGCCTCTCGATCTCCTGGAAGCAGAGAGGATCGCGGGTGGGCAGCTGGCCCCCCAGAACGCCCACCACGCGCAGGTCAGGCCCCGTGCTCTCCGCAGAGGAGCCAGACCCAGAGTCTGAAATCCGGTTCCACGTGACAGCTCTGGTGACGTGTGGGCCCCAGCAGTGAGCAGAGCAGACCCTCCTTGCTGTGCCAGCCCCACGGCCTTCTGCAGCCGCCAGCCAAACCAGCAGCCGGCCGCTGCCCCCCACCCACCCCCTGCCCCCCACACAGCCCGGGCAGCCACGGCGGTGGCAGGAAGGAGCCAGTCCTCGGGGTCAGGCCACTGGCCTTTTTTCATTTGTTACAAGTGTTTATCAAGTGCTTGCTCTAGACGTACGGTTCAAAGGCATGAAGGCAATTTGTTGGCGCATCTCACGGAGCTGCTCCGGGGGGCTGGGTCTCCTAGAACCCGGGAATCGGCCTGGCTCTACCTGCCCGGGTCCGCTGACTCTAACCAAACGGATCCTTGAGTCTGCGCCGCACATAAAGGCAGGAAGGACAGACACAGAGGAGCGGTCCTAGCAATCTCCCGAGTTAGCACGCCCACACCTGCCGGTGACCCTGACCCTGGGACTGCCCACGTACTCAAGCCAAGTAACGTGAAGCAGGCGCGGCGGCGAAGGAAGCGTACCGTTTCGTCGTTGCATATAGAGTGGATCTGGGTGCCGAACATGACTGCAGTGAAAGTGAAAAACAGAAGACTCTCAAGGCACAGGAAGACCAACAGGATTACAGTCACGGGGGGAGAGAAGTCACTGCACTCTGCGGACAGAGAGGGCGGGCTGTGAGTGCGCCCCAGCGCATCACCAACACCCAGAGCGCAGGCGAGCGTGGCGCTCGGCTCCCAGAAGGATCCTCGTGGAGCCAGCCCCGGACCCAGCCCCGGAGCCGGCCCCGGCGACCACCGTGCTTGCCTGTCGACGGGCACCTTTGCTGCGCACTACGGGGCGGAGGCGGTCAGCCCTTCTGGGCCCGAACCCACCCCACCGGCTGTGGGGCAGCGCTTCCATTTCACCCGAGGCTTCTGTGAGACCTGAACCTGTGCGCTGACCTTCATGGAAAGCGAGGAGAAAGGATAGCCCCGCGTCCCCACCCTGCGTGGCCACTCGCACGGGCCCCGAGGGGGCGCGTCTGACGGACCCACTGCCCCTCCAGGGAGGTGTGATCACTGCCCGTTTTAGTGCACCTGCCGCAGCTCGCTCCCGGCCAGGAAGGCAAGGACCACACTGAACAATTCCCAGCTAGCTAGCTGGAAAACAAACATGAGCTTTGGCAGAACGACACTCATTTCCAGGTCGTCTCAGACTTGGCACAACTGCTTCGCAGAACTATCATGTGGCTAAGGAAGGACTGTGTGTCTGTGGCTTCGATACACGGGTGAAACAGACTTGAAACCCACATTCGTCACTAAAAGGATT
This sequence comes from Taxidea taxus jeffersonii, assembly GCA_003697995.1. Taxonomy (NCBI): domain Eukaryota; kingdom Metazoa; phylum Chordata; class Mammalia; order Carnivora; family Mustelidae; genus Taxidea; species Taxidea taxus. Next base: position 4,339 of record ML104021.1, on the reverse strand, counting down.
TAGGAACTGCCTGGCATGTCGGTTCTCTAGGCTTTTCCCATTTTGCCCGACGGCATGCGCTTGTGGGAAGGGGACACACAGTGTGACTCACCAGTCCACTGCCCTCGGACACAGGAAACGAACTGGAGTCCACAGAGGATGAGAGCATGGACGGAGGACAGAGCTATGTACATCTGGAACAAGAGAGAAGCCGATCAGCAACCAGGGAGCAGCCACAGGCTTCTACGAGCAAAGGCCACGTTGGCTGTCCACCCTCCCACTTCATTCCTCAGTAAATGAACGAAGGGAAGACCCCATCAGGGCAGCGGGCAGCTGCCGCCCGAGGTCACTGTACACCAAGGTGCCGCCTCCCCGAACCCGCAGCAGGGAAGGGAGTCCTAACGTGCCTCAGCAAACCCTGTGAACAACCGAAACCACTAAATCCCCTACGAGAGTCATACAGGCGGCAGGCGCCTGCGGCCAAGGACATCGCGGCATCGCCGTGGTCCCAGAGAGGAGCTTAGAGAAGCTGGTCTGCAGTGAGAACAGATTCACCTGCTCCGGGCCAGGTTCTGGTTAAAGAACGGAGCGCTCCGTGAGTCCCCACGCGACTGCGCTTTACTCACCGTGAAGAGCACAAAAAACCTCTGATTCTTTTCTCCCACACAGTTGTTCACCCACGGGCAGTGATGATCCATTTTCCGAATACATCTCTTGCAAATACTGAAAAAGAGAAATCCGGTTTTCAGTATGCCACACTCTGAGAACACACAACCCCGGTCCCACATCCAATACACAGAATTCGGTACTGGCGAGAGGCCACCAAGGGCCTCCTGCTCTGGGGAGGAGCTGTGGTCCCCACGGCGGTGGGCGCCCGGGCTGCTCGGGGAGGACCACGTACCTGCAGTGGTGGGCGCGCTCGGGCTTGATGCAGCAGCACTTGGGGCACTTGTAGATGACCTCCCCGGGCTTTAGCTGCAAGCTCTCCATGTACTCTTTAGTCGCGTTTCCTTTGGGTACTGCCCCCTGCAGTTTAGGGAGGATGTTTTGGTGGGAGAGAAGGAAAGATCAACAATCAATACATGTGGGGCGGTTCCGATCTGACAGCTGTGCAGCAATCTGTATCTGGGCTGCCACTACAGCTACGCTAGCGTGAAAACAGGGGCGCCTGGGTGGCTCCACGGGTGAGGGGGCGACTCCTGATCTCAGCTCAGGTCTTGATCCCGGGGTTGTGAGTTCAAGCCCCACCATGGCTCCCACCGGACATGGAGCCTACTTAAAAACCAAAAGACAAAAATGAGAAGTGACTGTGTAACTCAGATACGATCAGGAGTTTTACTTTCCGTGAAAAGTAGCGCATGTATTAAAACGAACTCAAAATGCTTCATCCTCCTTAAGCTGGTAAGTCACCTGAGTTCTTTCTCGCCTCACGCAGGACACACTAGAGGTGAGATTTGTCGAGTCATTCCAGCTCGAGGGCAGCTCATTGTCCCCAAAGGGCAGAATGTTCTGTGGACACCACCCCCGCGTCACCCCACTCTCCCGGGCGGGGCTTCATGATAAGAGTGCCCCACATAGCTTTCCTATCAGCTGTGCAGGGCAGTGCTGAACAGAACCGTGGTAACGAGAGGGACTTTATCTCGTGTTTGCAGAATTGTGCAGTGCACCTGCGCCGGAGGCCTCATCAGGAGCGCTCACACACACACCTGGGAAGTGTGGCCCTGAGCTCCTGACCCGATCCGCTGGAGCGGTGCCCAGGCGGCAGTGCCCTTGCCAGTGTCCCACACGCTGGCCGGGGCAGTGCGTTGGCAGCCAGGAGCGGGCAGGGATGGCCTTGTTCTTTGGGCAGTGGAGATGCTCAGTGAACAACCCGTCTGTGGGACGGGACTCCAGGAGCCATGCGGGGTACACTGAGGATGGGGACCCACGAAAGTGCAGGAGGTTCTGTGCGCGGCAAGGTGGGAACAAGGTCTCATCTCCCGTTGGTTAGTGCCATGGAGCCTGCACTTGGAGCAGAAATGCGCTTCGGGAAGAGCAGCCCAGGGCTGTGGTGGGAGCACGAACCCGGGGAGATGCAAGGCAGGCGTGAGCAGCAGTGGGGACGGCGAGGGACTCCTCCAGGCCCAGTTGCCCAGGCTGGTGCCAGGCCCAAAGATCTGAACCCGGGTGGGATGGGGGCCAACATCCATGCTTGACAAGGCAAGTAGTGAGTGTGCTGGGCCAAGAGACTGAGGACCGCCGGCTCCATGCCCCCAGCAAGCCAGACCTAGAGCCCCTGAGCCAGTGAGAGAGGCAAGGCCTCCAGGAGGCATCCCGCCAGCTGAGGACAGGAGGGGCGGCTTCCCGCCCACCCTCCACCACAGTGTGTTTCCCTCCGTGCAGCCGCGGGTCCCTTCACCATCCTAACACGGGGAAGCTATTCTGGTCCAGATCCTAGCGTTTCCTAACACTCTAATAGTCTCCTTAAAGAAGATTAAAAAGTTAAGGGTTTAAGATGTTTTGGCTTTGAAAACTTAAACCAGAACGTTAGGCAAAATATTTTATGATGTAATTTACATACCACAATTTGGAGTCTTTAATTAAGTTTTCTCCACTGATCCAGGAGTCTTAAAGACATAATGATTTTGTAAATCCCATGACATTGTGCACACTCCTGGTGACGGAAATGCACCAGATTTTCAGACTCCACACACCTTAATTTTGATGCCTTCTTCTGCAACAAAAAGTGTGATCTGCTGCAACACCCCTGTGTAAAGCAGCACAGCCCAATAAGTGCCCATCTTTCCAAGGGCTGTCTCCCAAGGTGAGGGCGGGTGGCGCCGCTGGCTGGGGGCCACCACACACTGGTTTGGGCATCTACGGGATCCTGCTGGAGACCTTCTGGGCCGCTGCTCAGAACGCTGGGCAGGCAGCATAGCTGCTCAGGGCTCCCGGGTCACCCAGCCGACGCCCTGCACCTGGTGATCAACCCTCGGATTCTGGGTCTCTCACTGTGCCTTCACAGAGCAGACGACAAGCTGAAGGCTGGAGACATGGTCCTCAGTCTCATGTTCCTACTTCGGCCATCACCGCGTCAGGGGCCCTTCTTCTGAAACCCATCTGTGTGCCTTGCCTCGGCTCCCCGGGCCACAGCCACGCCTTCGGGCACCCCACGACCCGAACAGCTTTCAGCTCTACTGCTGCATCTTCCAGCATCCGGTCCCTGCACCCACATACAGCTCTCTGCCACTCCCGGGGGGCGGGGGGGGACCAGATGCCCGCCCTCGGGGACACAACTTCCAGCCGCAACCTGTGTCCAGGGAGGTGACGCTTTGCAATGTACTTCTTTTTCTTTTCCCTCGTATCTTTCCATCTTGTCTCCCAGACTCCCTGTCACGCATTCTGGATCCCCAGGACCTACACAAGGGCCAGCTGAGAACAGGGCTTCCCCGAGACCTACAGACACATTTACGATCACCCAGGGGACAGGCCACGTGTGAAAACGGGCATGGGGTGTAAGCTGCGAACTCCAGAGCATGACAAAAGCCCTGGGACAGAAGGCCCGTGTTTCTTCTACTAAAAAATCCCAAGAGACACAGAGACTGAGAGGCACAAGACACACGTCACCTAGCGTCCGAGCGCAGGCCTTACTGGAGGCCCGCTCCCCGCGAGGAGGCGTGGGTAGACCGAGACCCCAAGGCCGCCAGCACACGGGCACACACATGGAGGGGTCGCCCCGCTGTCCGCGGGAGCCGCCGCGCAGGAGAAGAGCCCCTCCTCTCATCTCGAAACGTCCACGCCGAGATTTACAAATCAAGCTTTACTGTGTCTGCGATTTATCTCCAGGTGCTCTGGGGAGGGGACGAGAGGGAGCAGGGAGGGTTATCGCTGACACGAGACCGACCAGGACAGGCTAACAGGGCTCCCGGCCACTTCTGTGTGCTGCAAACGTCTACAGGAAGTGAACAGAAAGGGACTTTGGTGATAGGCGAAGCCTGTTCACGCCTGGCTTTGCTCCCTGTTCAGCTGAAGGGTCTTGTTTTCTGGTGTGGACTGACCACCACCTCTGCGAGCTGGTGGGCTGCCAGAGGGGCGATCTCCATTGGGTGCCTGGGACAGGACCGCAGGCACCACAAGAGCTTGGTCACCACCAGGCGCTCGGACAACACCTGCTGGGAAGGTGGAACATTCGTGAACACAGACCAGGGTCTGGGACAGCGGGCTCTGGGTCGCGGGTGGTTCTTTCTCAGTTTTCAGTCCTCAGCGTGTTCCTGAATGTTAAAATGGGTGAAAGTCTCACCGTCTAATAGGAAGACCCGTCACCTCTCAAGGACGCCACTTCCTTCCTGTTCCTCAGAGCCAGGGCCTGTTCTCAAAGAAC
>RCUC01139984.1:0-18445 GCA_003697995.1 Taxidea taxus jeffersonii | reverse complement strand
TTATAAGCCAGCCTCTCTGTAGCATTTTGTTACAGCAGCAGGAACAGACTGAGACCTGCACCATCACCACAGGCCGTGAAGACATTAAAGGATGATAAGGGAATACTAGGGACACCTCCACATAAATCCATTTGACACTTCCAGCATGTTTAAAAGCACAGACCAGCACAGCTCATTCATTATAAAACCTCATTTGAATAGCTTGTTAGTACTAAAGTAATTGGTTTATAATTTTTAAACTGCCAAAACAGAAATCTCCAGATGGTTTCACTGAAGAATTCTATCAAACACTGAAGCCAACTACACAATTTCCTCCAGAAAATAGGTGACAGAGTGCTTCACAACTCATATGAGGCCAGTAATAACCTGATATAAAAACTAGGTAATAATAGTATCAAGAGACAAAACTACAGACTAGTATCCCTCAAAATATAGAAGCAAATGCCCTTAAAATATTAGCAAATAGAATTCAGCAATATATAAAAATAATTATATACCCTGACCAAGCAGGATTTATTCCAGGGACACAAGTCTAGTTTAATATTTGAAAATGAATCAGTGTAATCCACCATGTTAACAGGCTACAGAAGAAAAATTAATGATTGTATCAATGAAAAAAATTGATAAAATTCAAAAGAAAAAGTTCAAGGTGTTTTTTTAAGTGCCAAAAATACAAGAGAAAAATCCCCCATCTCATTTAAAACCCCCAGTTACCCTATTTCCCTACCTGACCCTTCAGGGATAATCTCCGTGGCCAATGTCTGTTCCTTCTAGAGAAATTCTATGTGAGATTGAGAGATTTTCTCCCCCCACCCGCCCTCCTCCCAGCAAAAGACACCTGCTGTTTTGCATTTAAAGGCAGTTGTACTCCCTGCTGTGCATATTTGCCTCCTCCCCCACCACCACTTCTGCCTTCTCTGGAATGCTAGTATAAGCACTTCCAGAATATGGCTCTTCTAATTAGCCTGTAGATAGACAATGCCTAACGGTAGCAAACTTGTTTTTCTGGAGTATCCCTTCCTCCTTACACACCTGCCATAAACGGATGAGGAAATAAAAACAGCCTTAAATCCGTAGGATACCAGGGGTGGGCAAGATAATGCAGGAGAGGGGAAAAGGCTTACTAAGGCTAGCCTGAGCTTATTATAATGGGCAAGTCTCAGCTTCTTTGAGCCTTGATTTCCTTATCTGTAAAATGGCAATCAATACCTTCTCCGTAGGGAAGCTGTGAAGCATAAATGAGATAATGTATAAACAATGAGTGGCAGATGGCTTTGACTATTGGCTCTTTATTAGCATGAACTAAAAGCCCCTCTGCTCTGTGAACCATATTGGCAGATTTTCCTAGGAACTCGGGGAACACATCAAACTTGTTTGACATGTTGGCGTCTCTGATTATCCTTAAATTAAACCAGTTTTTAAATTATATAAATACCTATGCCAGTATAGAAGCTTTTCAATTAATATGAAAGCATCTGTCTCCTTGGTCCCAGATGCAACTGTTAACTTTCTGATTCCTCAATTCCCCTGTTTTAAAACAATGAGGTTGGTACCCTAACACCATCTCCATCATCTTCCTCTAATCTGCATGGTTATATGTGTATATATTCATGTATGTGTATATGTAAGTAATATAGATACATATACACTTTGTTTCTGGTCGTACCTTATTGTAAATAATTAAATTCTATTTTAAAAATTTTTTAATTTTCTTTCCAAATTCTGGGGTTTTTTTTAGAAATTTATTTATTGATTTTAGAGAGAGAGAGGGGAAGGGAAGGGCAGAGGGAGTGGGAGAGAGAGTCCCAGTTGGAGTCCACACTGAGCACAGAGCCCAACATGGGCTGGATCTCATGACCCTGGACACCCAACCGACTGCACCACCCAGGTGCCCCTCAAATTCTGTTTCTTAATTTAAACAACCTCCTGAAAAGCTTTCTGGCTTTATCCATAAATCAGTTCCAAAGCTGAAGATAAATGAACAGCAGTAATTGATTACATAAGTACTATTTCATGTAGAATCATATGTTGTGATTGGATTCATGAAAAAGGAAATATTTCCCATGTTGCTCAAAGAGAGCTCAAAGAGGAATCATTCAAGCTCCAAGGTCTGACAATTTCTTTTTCCTTCTAGGTTCCCTTCCCTCTAATTTGTACTCAGCAGCCTATTTCTTGTATCTACTATCAGGCTTTCTTGATTTTTTTTTTTTTTTCACTTTGCAGAAATACCTCGCACCCATCTACTTGTCTCCTCCACCAGAACTCATCAGGTCCAAAACTAGCAGGCATTTCCTTGCCTCAAAGATTATAGTAGTCTTCTACTTGCTCAACTACATCCACATTTACATTCTGAATAATCTGGCAGTCAGGGTGGCTTATCTTTTTTTTTTTCTTTTTTAAAAAATAATTAATTGATTTTTTTTTTTAGTTATCTCTATAGCCAATGTGGGGCTCAAAATCATGATCCCAAGATCACAAGTCATAAGCTCTTCCGACTGAGCCAGCCAGGCACTCCAGGGTGGTTTATCTTTTCAGTTTTAATTTTTTACTGAAGTAAAATATACATGCAGAAAAGAACACTTATTATAGGTGTATATATCAGTGCATTTGCATAAGCTAAATGATGAAGAATCAACCTTATCAGACTCCAGACAAACCTTTTCTGCTGCTCCTTTCTGGTCACTAACACATCCCCCACCACCACCATCACCAAGGGGAGTGACTTCCAACCCTAACCCTAGATTAGTTTTGCCCTTGTTTTGTACTTTATCGTCTATAAACTATGAATAGGGGGTGCCTGGGTGGCTCAGTCGGTTAAGCGTCTGTCTTCAGGTCATGATCCTAGGGTTCTGGGATTGAGCCCTGTATTGGGTTCCCTGCTCAGTGGGGAATCTGCTTCTCCCTCTGCCTCTCTGCTTGTGCTCTTCTCTCACTTACTCTGTCTTCTCTCAAATAAATAAAATCTTAAAAAAAAATAAACTAAATAAACTATGAATGGAATTATGTGTCCTCTTTGGTGTCTGTCTTGTGGAATGTATCCATATTCTTACATATAAATGAACATTGTTCATTCTCATTGCTGTATGGAATGGGCACAGTATGATTTAGTTATCCTTTTTACTACTGATTATTTGAGTAGTTTCTAGTTTGAAGGTATTAAAACCAGTATTGTTCTGATTTATGGTGAACACATGTATGCATTCCAGTCAGGAATACCCAAATCACGCTGCAATGTAGGAGAGTTCCAGTTGCTCCACATCCTCACCAGTAACATCTTTCTCATTTTAGCCATTCTGGTGGGTATGTAATAATACATGATGGTCTCTTTGAAAAACAAACATTGTGTTCTCCTTAAAACTCTTCCCAGTGACCTTAGAATCAAAATAAAATTCCTTTACATGGCCTGCACAACTGTGCTCTGGCCTCCACCTCTGCAAGTCCATCTGCATCTAGACATTTCCTTTCTTCCCATGCACGGTACTTGTCACTCTCCGCCTGCTACCTGGGGTGCTATACACAATACACTCTTCACACTCTTTCTCCTTCTTGGCTCCTCATCCTTCAGACATCAATTTAGTGGTCATTTCCTCAGGTCACATTCCACTGCCATGTGCTCTGGTAGCACTTACCTTAGCTTCAGCTTAATAGTTAGGTCTTTGTAGACCCTCAGCTCCACCAGTGCAGAAAAGTGTGTTTTTACTCGCCATCACAACATAGGGCCTGGCACAGAGTTAGAACTCCTATATTTGAAGGAACAAACGAATAATGGGACTTTGATGTACTACTTTTTGCCTCTGAACTTTTATGGTGGGGTGAATGTTGCATTTTATATGCATTTGGATAAAATGTCAGGTCTGAAACTACTGATATGGAAAACTTTAATTACAGAAATGCCATTTGGGGGGCACCTGGGTGGCTCAGTGAGTTGGTCATCCAGCTCTTGGTTTTGGCTTGGGTCATGATCTCAGGGTCCTGGGATCGAGCCTTACATCAGGCCCTGCGTTCAGCATGGAGACTGCTTGGCAGTGTCTCCTCCCTCTGCCCCTCCCCTGCTCATGTGCATGCACTCTCTCTAAAATAAATAAATGAATCTTTAAAAAAAATAATTGCCATTTGGCTATATAATGTTCATCTGAATGTGTTATGTTCTGTAGCCTTAAATATTTATACCCAAGAGAAACCAGTAATGTCAGATCACAGTGTCCAAAGTCTATTTAATTATAACCATCAAGAGTGTTCAGTAAGTCTCTCTGTCACGGCTGTTTGCACAATTTTCTAAATGACATGGACATCAGACTCATTGCACTGGCCTCTCCTCAAGTGGAGTAGAGGGCTATGAAATTGCACTGAATGGAGTAAACTGAAATTTCCCCTGCAATCTTTTTTTTTTTTTTTTACTTTTAAAACGGTCTTTAAGATTTTTATTTATTTATTTGACAAACAGAGATCACAAGTAGGCAGAGTGGCAGGCAGAGAGAGAGGAGGAAGCAGGCTCCCGGCTGAGCAGAGAGCCCAATGCGGGGCTCGTTCCCAGGACCCTGAGATCGTGACCCAAGCAGTTTACTTGTTGCCATGGTAAGAGTGGGCTTTGATTCCATTCCTTAATCACTAGAATAATAGCAAATCTACAGCGTAAGTGGTTTCAGTCCACACTGTAATCTAATATCTAGCAGTTTGCTTTTCTTCAGCACCCTGCTGCCCACCTGTCTCTAACTGAGGGCAGTAAGCACTATCTATTATTCTTTTGCTCATTATTGAACTGGATTTTTAGAGCCCCCCCCCCCTGCCCTGGAGTGTAGGGAATCCTGCTTAGGCAGACCACCCAGGATTCCACAGAAAAGCCATCCATCTGAAAGCAGGTGGTTGATCTGCTTAGTTCCTGTTAAGACCCATTAATTCTGCACATAAGTGATGGGCACTTATGTGCATTTACTCCTTCATTCCCAAGGCTCACTGGCACTAAAGTTTGAATTTTCCAGAATTACTACTACTCAGAGTCCTGGGTACCACCAGCTCTGGTTCCTTTTTTTTTTTTTTTTTCAGTAGAGATATACTTAATAAAATATTATATTAGTTTCAGGTTTACAATATAACAATTTGATATTTGTATATATGGCAAAGGATCAACATGAATGAGTTTAGTTGACATCTGTCTCCCTATTTATAAAATTTTTTTCTTAGGATAAGAACTTTTCAGATTTCCTCTCATTATATCCCTGTAACTTATTTAATGATTGGAAATTGTCCATTTTGACTCCCTTCACCCTTTTCATCTACTTACCCCCACCCCACCTCTGACAGCCACCAATATATTCTTTTTTTTATGTTTCAAGTGTTTATTCAGATTCCAGTTAATTAGCATACAGTGTAATATTAGTTTCAGGATGTATTCTATCTGTGAGATTGGTTATTTGCTTGTGGGCTTTTAAAAATATTTATTTATTTGACAGAGATCACAAGTAGGCAGAGAGAAGGGGAAGCAGGCTCCCGGGAGCAGAGAGCCCAATGCGGGGCTCAATCCCAGGACCCCGGGATCATGACCTGAGCCAAAGGCAGAGGCTTTAACCCACTGAGCCACCAAGGCACCCCTGCTTGTTTTTTTAAATTCCACATATTAGTGACATTATATGGTGTTTTTCTCTGCTTGACTTATTTCACTTAATGTTCTCAAGGTCCAGCCATGTTGTCACAAATGGCAAGATTTCATTCTTTTCTATGGCTGAATAATATTCCTCTGTGTGTGTGTGTGTGAGAGAGAGAGAGAGAGAGAGAGATGTTCATTACCCATTCATCCATTGGTAGACACTTAGGTTGTTTCCATGTCTTCGCTGTTGTAAATAATGCAGCAGTGAACATGGGAGTACAGCTGTTTTCAAATTAGTGTTTTCATTTTCTTCAGATAAATACCTAGAAGTGGAAGTGCTGGATCATATAGAGTTCTATTTTTAATTTTTGAGGAACCTCCATATTGTTTTCTGTAGTGGCTGCACCAATTCACATTCCCATCAGTGGTGCACAGGGGTTCCCTTTTCTTCATGTCTTTGAGAACACTTATCACTTCTTACCTTTTTGATAATAGCCATTCTGACAGGTATGAGATGATATCTCATTGTGGTTTTGATTTGCATTTCCCTGGTGATTAGCGTTGTTGAGCATCTTTCCATGTGTCTGTTGACCATCTGTATGTCATATTTGGAAAAATGTCTTTTCAGGACCTTTGACTTTTTTTCCCCTACTATGTTATATGTGTTATTTCTATATTTTGGATATTACCCTGTATCAGATACATGTTTTGCAAATATTTTCTCCCATTTTTGCCTATTTGGTTAATGGTTTCCATTGCTATGCAGTAACTTTTAGTTTGATGTAGTCCCACTTGTTTATTTTTACTGTTGTTGCCTTTGCTTTTAGTATTCTTAAAAAAAAAAAACAAAAAACCATCAATGTCAAGGAGCTTATTGCCTGTTTTCTTCTAGGATTTTTTTGGTTTCAGGTCTTACATTAAGTCTTTAATTTGAGTTAATTTTTGTATATACTATAAGATAGGAGTCCACTTTCATTCTTTTGCATGTGGCTATAGTTTTCCCAGCACTATTTATTGGAGTGTCCTTTTGCCACTGTATATTCTTGACTCCTTTGTCATAAATTAATTGATTAATTATTGGTGGGCTTATTTGGGGGCTCTTTATTCTGTGCCATTAATTTGTGTGTCTGTTTTTAATGCCAGTACTGTACATTTTTATTACTATAGCATTATTTGTAATATAGCTTGAAACCAGGGAGTATGATGTCCTTCAGATTTATTCTTCTTTCCCAAGATTGCTTTGGCTAATAAGGGTCTTTTAGGGTTCTGTATACATTTTAGAATTGTTCTATGTTTCTTTTTTTTTGGTAGGCAGAAAACAAAGTTTATTGAGCCATAGTTATTGAATGATAGTATAAAGCTCCCCCAAAGGGAGAGGACCCAAGAGGGTTGCCCAGGATTGTTCTATATTTCTATGAAAAATGCAGCTGAAATTTTGATAAAAATTGCTTGAATCTGTAGATTGCTTCAAGTATATGGACATTCTAACAATTTGAATTTTTTTTAACAATTTGAATTTTTGATCTATGAACCCAAAGTCTCTTTTAATTTGTTTCTGTCATCTTAAATGTCATCAATGTCTTATAGTTTTCAGAGTATAGGTTTTTTACATCTTCTTGTTAAAGTTATTTCTAGGTCTTTTATTCTTTTTGATACAATTGTAAGAGAGATTGTTTTCTTAATTTCTCTTTCTTCCTTTTTCTTTCTAGAGAGAGAGAGTGAGCAAATGTGAGGGGTGGGGGTACAGAGGGAGAGAGAGTGAGAGGATTTGAAGCTCAATCTAATGACCATGACCTGAGCTGAAATGAAGAGTCAGATGCTTAACCAACTGAGCCACCCAGGTGCACCTTAATTTGTCTTTCTGATAGCTCTTTATTAGTGTATAGCAATGAAGCCAGTTTCTATATGTTAACTTTATATCCTTTACTGAATTTGCAAATTAACTTTGTATCTATCTATCCTTTACTGAATTTGTTTATTGCTTCTAATGGTTTTGTGGTGGATTCTTTAGGGTTTTCTATATCTAATATCACATCATCTACAAATAGTGACAGTTTTACTTCTTCCTAATTTGGATGTCTTGATTTCTTTTTCTTGCTTAATTCCTCTGGCTAGGATTTTTAATACCATGTTGAATAAACATGGCAAGAGTGGGCATCCTTATCTTATTTCTCACCTTAAAGGAGAATCTTTCAGCTTTTCACCATTGAGTATGATGTTAGCCTATGAGCTTGTCATAAACAGTCTTTATTATGTTGAGGTATGTCCCTTCTTTACCCATTTTTTTCCTTCTTTACCCATTTTTAAAATCACAAATGGATATTGATTTTGTCAGATTCTATAACATCATCTATTTAGGTGATTATATGATTTCTAGCCTTCATTTTGCTTATGCTGTATCATATTGTTTTGAAAATGTTGAAACATCTTTGTATCCCTAAAATAAAAATTCCACTTGATTGTGGTGTAGAATTCTTTTAATGTACTGTTGAATTCAGTTTGGAATATTTTGTTGAGAGTTATTGCATCTGTTTATCAGATGTTAGTTTGTAATTTTCATTTTTTTGTAGTGTCTTTGTCTAGTTTTAGTATCAGGATAATGTTTACCTTGCAAAATGAGTTTGGAAATGTTCCCTCCTGTTTTTTGGAAGAGTTTGAAAATGATTGGTATTAATTCTTTAAATATCTGGTAGAATTCACAAATGAAGCCATCTGGTCCTGGACTTCTCTTTGTTGGGAGGTTTTTGATTGCTGATTCAATCTCCTTACTAGTAATCAGTATGGTCAGATTTTTTATTTCTTCATTATTGCTTTGGTTGGTCTTTGTTTTTAGGAACTTACCAGTTTTTTCTAGGTTGTCCAATGTGTTGGCATATAATTGTTCTTAATAGTCTCTTATGATCTATTGTATTTCTGTGGTATCAGTTGTAACTTCTCTTCTTTCATTTCTGATTTTATTTGAGTTATCTCATTTTTCTTGGTGAGTTTAACTAAAGGTTTGTCAATTTTGCTTATCTTTTAAAAAACCAGCTCTTAGGGGCGCCTGGGTGGCTCAGTGGGTTAAAGCCTCTGCCTTTGGCTCAGGTCATGATCTCAGGGTCCTGGGATCAAGCCCCGAATCAGGCTCTCTGCTCCACAGGGAGCCTGCTTCCTCCTCTCTCTCTCTCTCTGCCTGCCTCTCTGCCTACTTGTGATCTCTATCTGTCAAATAAATGAATAAATAAAATCTTTAAAAAAATAAATAAACCAGCTCTTAGTTTCACTGATCTTTTATGTTGTCTTTTTTTCCCCCATGTCCCAAGATTCATTGTTTATACACCATACCCAATGCTCCATGCAATACGTGCCCTCCATAATACCCACCACCAGGCTCACCCAACCCTCTACTCCCCTCCCCTCCAAAGCCCTCAGTTTGTTTCTCAAAGTCCACAGTCTCTCAAGATTTGTCTCCCCCTCCAATTTCCCCCAACTTACTTCTCCTCTCCATCTCCCAGTGTCCTCCGTGTTATTCCTTATGCTCCACAAGTAAGTGAAACCATGTGGTAATTGACTTAATTCACTCAGCATAATCTCCTCCAGTCCTGTCTTTTAAGTCTCTTTTAGTCACATCCTCTCTAATCTTTATTTCCTCCCTTCTACTAATTTTGGGCTTTGTCATCTTTCCATAGTTCCTTAAGGTGAAGTTAGTTCATTTGACTTTTCTCATTCCTTGAGGTAGGACTTTATTGCTATGAACTATTGCCTTAGAACTGCTTTTGCTGCATCCCATAAATTTTGATTTTTACATTTCCATTTTCATTTGTCTTAAGACATTTTTTACATTTTTCTTTTGATTTCTTCTTGACCCATTTGTTGGTGGTTCAGTAACATGTTAAATATCCACATATTTGTGAATTTTCCACATTTCTTGTAATTATTTCTACTTTTATATTATTGTGGTTGGGAAAGTACTTGGTAATGATTTTAATCTTAAACATATTAAAATTTCTTATGTGTTCTAACATATGATCTGTTCTAGAGAACATTCCATGTATACTTGAGAAGAATGTATATTCTTTTAGAGAGAATGTTCTGTATATATCTATTGAGTCCATCTGTTCCATCATATTGTGTACAGCTGATATTTTCTTACTGATATTGTCTGGATGATTTACCTGTTGCTATAAGTGGGTATTAAAGTGCTCTATTATTACTGGATTGCTATTACTTTAGGTCTGTTAATAGACGTTTTATATATTTTAGGTGATCCTATGTTGGGTGCGTAAATATTTACCAATATTTATGCTCTCATTGGATTGACCCCTTATATCATTATGTAATGTCCTTTGTTGTTATAGTGTTTTAAAGTGTATTTTGTCGGATGTAATTATGGTTACCTCCAACTTTTTTTTTGGTTTTTATTTGCATGGGCTTTTTTCATCCCTTCACTTTCAGTCTGTGTGTGTCCTTGCACCTGAAATGAGTCTCTTAAAGGCAGCATATAAATGGGTCTTTTTTTTTTTTTTTAATTCATTCAGGCATTGTTTTTTGGTGTGTGTGTGTGTTTTTTTTTTTTTAAGATTTTATTAATTTAAGGGACACCTGGGTGGCTCAGCTGTTAAGCGGCTGCCTTCAGCTCAGGTCATCATCCCATGGTCTTGGGATCAAGCCATGCATCAGGCTTACTGCTCAGCAGGAAACCTGCTTCTCCCTCTCCCACTCCCCCTGCTTGTGTTTCCTCTCTCGCTGTCTCTCTGTCAAATAAAATCTTTAAAAAAAAAATTTATGTGAGAGAGAGATAGCAACAGAGATAGTGAGAGAGCACAAGTGGGGAGAAGGAGAAGCAGGCTCCCCACTGAGCAGGGAGCCTGCTACTGGGCTTGATCCCAGGATCAAAAAGCAATGCTTAAGCAGATGCTTAACTGACTGAGCCATCCAGATGCCCCAACTCTCTTTTGATTGGAGAATCTGGCTCATTTGCATATAAAGTAATTATTGATAGCTCTGTACTTATTGCCATTATGTTAATTGTTTTCAGGCTGTTTTGTAGTTCCTCTCTGTTCCTTTGTTCTCTTCCTTTGTGGTTTAATAGTAGCACACTTAGTTTATTTTTATCTCTTGTGTATCTACTATAGATTTTTACTTTGGGGTACCATGAGGCTTACATATAACAACTTATATTTGTATCAGTCTATTTTATAACAGCTTAAATCTGAATACATTCTAAAGTTCTATGTGTTTACTCTCCCTCCCACCTCCATTTTGTTTTTGATGTTACATTTTACATCTTTTCATCTCCTGTATCACTTGTTTACTAGTTTGGGTTTTGTTGTTATTTTTTTATTTTACTACTTTTGTCTTTTAGCCTTCATAATAGCTCTATAAATGATTTGTCCATTACATCTTTCCTATATATTTACCTTTGCCAGTGAGATTTGTACTTTCACATTTTATTTAGTGCCCTGTCTTTTCATCTCAACAAAGTCCCTTTAATATTTTTTGTAAAGCTGGTTTAGTAAGGTAATTAACTCCTTTACCTTTAACTTGTCTGAAAAACTCTTAGTCCAATTCTGAATGATAACTAACTAACTTAACTAACAAGTTAAGAATATTCTTGGCTGGAAGTGTTTTTTTCTTTCAGTACTTTGAATGTGTCATGCCACTGCCTTCTGTCCTGTGGTTTCTGCAAAAAAAATATGATAGTCTTATGGGGGGGTTCCACTGTACATAACAAGTTATTTTTCTTTTCCTGATTTCAAAATTCTCTTTAACTTTTGACATTTTAATTATAATTTATCTTGGTGTGCATAGAACTCTCTAGACTTCCTGGATCTGGATTCTGCTTTTTCCCCCTAGGTTAGCTTTCAGCCATTATTTCTTGAAATAATTTTTCTGTTCCTTTTTCTCTCCTCCTTTCAAGAGCCCCATGATATGAATGTTAGTCCACTTGATGTTGTCCCTTAAGTCTCTTATGCCATCTCCACTTTCTTTCATCTATTATAGCTGTAGCATTGGGGTGCTTATAGGAGGGGAGTTCAACATCCTCAGAACTAGATGATCAAGGAGCATCCTTGAGTGGCAGGCCCCAAAGACTGGGGCACCAGAAGTAAAAATGTGACACAAGATGTTTATAAAATCTTCCCTCCAAGACATCCTGGGGCCCCCCAGTAAGTCTAGCCAGCCCTTAGATGTGTTTAATCCGAAGCCTGCTCCTCAGGCTGCAGCTATGGTGATAAGCTATTTTTTTTTTTTTAAGATTTCATTTATTTATTTATCAGAGAGGAACAGAGAAAGCACAGGCAGGGGGAGCAGTAGCAGAGGGGAAAGCAGACTCCCCACTGAGCAGGGAGCCCAATGTAGGACTCAATCCCAGGATCCTGGTATCCTGACCTGAGCAAAGGCAGACACTTAAATGACTGTGCCACCCAGGTGTCCCTGATAATAAGCCATTAGTCCTCTTTTACAGACTGAACTCCTGGGCCTGTTGTCTCTTGCTGTGCCCTGGGGATACTGGCCATTTCAGAACTATTTCTCTGTTGGTTACAGTCCTGTGAGGCCCACAGGCTTAAGCCCCATGGGCTCCCAGAGCCAGGAGATGCAAAGGTGTCTTCTAGCAACAGCTGCAAAAACCAGGGTTCCGGATGTAAAACCAGAGCACGAGACACTTGTAAAAGTTCCTTCCTGAGAGAGAATGGTGTTCTGAAGTACAGCAGAGGGAGAAACTGGCACCCACTAGCTGGGGAGTGACAGAGGAGAGTGTAGAGATGGTGCCTACTAAGAAAGAAAAGTTGTAAAAGGAAAAAAGCCTAGAGGGTTTTTTGTTTTTAAGTATCCACCAGTTGGAGCAAGGTAGAGGGGGTGCACAAAGATGGGTGCCCACCAGTCCCTATACCTAGAGTACCCCAGCATGCCCCCAAATGTGTCAGATCAGGTGCCTGACCCTCAGGCCAGTGTCCAAGACAAGTAAACAAGACTCTCCCACAGAATCCAGGCACCTCTGAATGGGCCACGTCCAGGTTGGGCCCTGAGGTGGGTGAGTCCACATGTGTGAGCCCTTTAAGAGCTGTTGCTGGGAATGCTAGTCTCATAGGTCTCAGGGATGTAAGCCTGTTGGTTTCCAAAGCTAGATATTTTAAGGGCTTGTTGGGTTGCCCAACATGGGGTTCAAGCCCTTTGCTCCTCAGGGACAAACTCCAGGTTTTGAGTTCCCTTCCAGCTGTGAGTCGCTGCATTGAGAGTGGGACTTATGGCAAGATTGTGTCCCAGCTTCTCCTACCCTATGACCTGGACCTTCTCTCATTCACTCAATGTGTAGGAGTCGCTCAGTTTTTAGGGTTTGTTTTTGTTTTTTTGTTTTTTCAGAGTAGGCTCTCCTTTATGTAGCTGAGAATTGGGAAGTTTATGGGAGGTGAGTTCAAGATCCTTTCATATTTTCCTCTTCAACTGTATCATCACCTGCAATTTGATTTCCATCTTTTTTTTTTAAGATTTTATTTATTCATTTGACAGACAGAGATCACAAGTAGGCAGAGAGGCAGGCAGAGAGAGAGGAGGAAGCAAGCTCCCCGCAGAGAGAGCCCGATGTGGGGCTCAATCCCAGGACCCTGAGACCATGACCTGAGCCGAAGGCAGTGGCTTAACCCACTGAGCCACCCAAGTGCCCCGATTTCCATCTTTACATAATTGGAAAGACGAGAGCAGCCACCAAGAGCTGCAGGAAACCCATGGGCACAGGACCCCAAGATTTTGTGTTTAATCCCCCGGTGATAAGTGGCTACCATAAGACGCTGCCCAGCCCAGGCCCGGAGCCTTGGAAAGAGCAGGTCTCTCTGATATCCATGCGTGTCTTCCTGTTCTAGAGTCTGTCCCACTGTGAGCTCATCACAGATGACGGGATCCTGCACCTGAGCAACAGCACCTGTGGTCACGAGAGGCTGCGGGTACTGGAACTGGACAACTGCCTCCTCATCACCGACGTGGCCCTGGAGCACCTGGAGAACTGCCGCGGCCTGGAGCGCCTCGAGTTGTACGACTGCCAGCAGGTTACCCGCGCGGGCATCAAGCGGATGCGGGTAAGGCAGGGCTGGCACACTTCCTAAGCAAACAAGTTATGTGAAGACTCCATCTTCCACATTTTATCCTAAGCTTATAGTGACGTTCTACAAGTGCCTTCTTGTTCAAAATTTTTATTAGATCTCACTCTGGCCAATCCAACTTCCAGAATGGGTGTGGGGCAGAGGTTCTAGTCTGGTGATCAGACCCTTGTAGGGAGGGAGACTTAACAGTCATTGCCAGCAGGAAGGAGACCATGGTCTTGGTTAACTTCCAGAGAACAGGACTTAGAACATTACTTTTCTTGTCCCACGTAGTTCACATAGTTTTCTTGAATACACTTTACGTTGAGGCAGCTTTGCATTTACCTCCCAGAGCTGCCCCAGGTGCTACGGCTGCAAGGATGCCGCTCAGTGTCCATACAGGACCAGTGACTGCCTCCAGGGCAGATATTCGGGTCTCCTCACTTCAGAAGGATACATATGTAAACAGGAATAGCTCTAGCCTACATGAGAAACTGCATTTTAACTATTTGCCTGAGAATCAAGGAGGGTCGATTCTACAAGGCAAACTGTGGGCTTGTCTAGGATTGTGCCTGTAACCCTCGAATACACACGTAATGACTACTCCGTCTGTCTGCTTTCTGCCTCCAGGCTCAGCTCCCTCATGTCAAAGTCCATGCCTACTTTGCTCCTGTCACCCCCCCGACAGCAGTGGGAGGAAGTGGACAGCGACTGTGCAGGTGCTGTGTCATTCTCTGACGGTGACTGAGTCCAAGGCACGATGAGGTGTCCCTTCCTCCAGAGAAGACCCGAGTCTTCCTGCTCCGCCTTCACCCAGATCTCTCGGTTCTCCATTGGGAAAGACATTTACAGGTAAAAGACTTCGGTAGGGACTGCAGTAACTCTGGTGATAGTTTTCACCTTTATTCTGCTATGATACAATCAAATCAAAGCCTTGTGTCTGCCAGCACATGGCAAGAGTGGTCTCAGTGCAGCCTGGACCATGCAGGGGACTTGGATCTCTTAAGAGGCGGGTGCCTTCTTAGGTACCAAAGTCCTGCCGTTGGCTTGGTCTGCGCTCCTTAGACCATCAGTGTTAGCACAAACTGAGCAGAAAGACTAAGCTGTTGATTTTCTACCTGATACTGAAGCCAGTGGCCTACTTTAATTCACAGTGATTTCATTTGGATTAGCAGGACTTTTCCACTTTGAAGATGAAATAGCAACTTTCTCAAAGTGACCTGTAATGCAAATTCGTGATGCCTGAGAGTTTTTTATACGTAGAGACTTAGGTGGGAGGCAAGTTAGGTTTCCATGAGACACCAAAGAAATGAGGACTCTGAACTGGGTGGAGCAGGGCCTTCACCTTTCTGTTTCTGTCAACTTGTCATACACTCTTTTGGGGACCAAAAGCTAGAAAAAAACAGAATCCGTGTTGCCTGACTGGAAATAAGCTGTGGCAGGTGCTACCGCAGAGTGCATTTTTGTTCTAGGAGAAAAGCTAATCGTGTCATCTCTAACAAAATTTGGGGGACCTTAAAGAAATAGAATTAAGGCTTAAGTTATCTATAATATATATAATCAATTAAAAATAATGAATGGATGCATGTAGAATGGGTGTGCTTTTTTCCAAGTTTATTTTAAAAATCTTAGAAATCAAGTTACACCAGAACTATTCAAAAATTGTACACACTTAGATCAGTCAAGTGTTGGCACCTTTTAGACTCATAAAAATGAATAAACCATTGCAAAGCTTAAGTCAGAGGGTTTTATTGCTATAATCTTCATGGCAGACAAATCTGAGCAAAACCATTTTCCAAATTCAGACCTCCCTAGTATCTAAAATCGGGTAAGCTCTAGTTTCCATTCTGTGCTGTCCACATGTGTAATATTTATGAAGATCAGGAACCCATTGCCACTCTCACATCGTGAACTTCAGACTTCCTAGCAGCCATTCCCTACCATGAAGAGCACAGAGCTCACAGCTCACAGGAGGCTGGAGTGGAACAGCAAACCCGGCACGGCACTTGCCTGTGACCAGCAGTGCCTCCAACAGATGGACCATTTAGGAGCATTTAGGGTACAGTGGAAGAGAAGGCAGGTGCATACACGACCCCTTAAGTTAACAAGATTATCAGAATAAGCATTCAAGCCCTGATGACCTCACCACCTGGCGAGATCCTCTAGTTTTTCCTGGTCTAAAATGTGCGCGAATATACCACAGCGGTTATTTTAATATACATTTACATCACGATGTGTGGGGGCATGACTGATGCAGGAAGCTATTTAAATAGCATAAAACACAAACTTGCGTCAGTAAATTATAGTCTGTTTTTAAAAATTTCTATGACCAGGGCTTTCTATACGGTCTCTTTTGAGCCAGGGCACAACCTATCAGAGTTACTGGACTCATTCCTCAATGACCTATGACCTCACTGGAAGACAAGAGCAGCTCAGGTGAGGTTTCTCAGATGAGAAAATCAGATTTGCTTCCTCTGTGGGTGTAGAACAGTGAGTGGAATAATTTGTCCTCAGCTGCATCAGCTTTGAGAAAACAAACCAGAAAGAACACAACAGAGAGGCCTTGCCTCTTACAACATGTGGACTTGGGGGTACTCAGAACACATGCATGGAACCCCTTCAGATTCCAGGACTTGAGGGGACACCGTTAGGAAGTGTGATTTTAAATGAGACACACATTTGCAAAACAATCGGAAAACATTTATTATACGGAAATGTATACATCCTACTATTAAAAAAACAAAGTAGCAAATTTGCTGGTGCCATAATTTAACCTGCTTCACTGGGACAGACTAATGGTCAATGCTCCTTGGTATAATTTCAAGTTCAATGAGCTTTTAAGTGTTTGTAACCCCACTTCTAAAACCTGATGAGGAATTCAAAATAGCACACAGCATTAAATGACATTTATTTCCATGTATCTTTGAGACTCAAAAAGGAATGCTAAACAGACAAGCAAAAACAGATATGCTCACTTCTTTCAAGTGATTGCTACAGAAAACGTGTTCATATGGAAGCAAAGGGAGATGACAGAAAGTTCCTCTGCTTTTAGGGTCTATAGGAGTTACAGATATTTTCAAACTGAAGATGAAAATATTTAGAGACTGGGCTTCTCTGTATCCAATAACCCTTTAAGAATTAAACACAAAAGGTCAAAGCTTTTACCCACTAAAGTAGTTTGTCTTCTGGGGGATTTCAAAGCCTAAATTACTCATTCCTATTTCTGCCTGAACAAAGATAAGATTCAAATAAACACATTCAGAACCAAGAGAGCTGGGTAACTGGTCAGAGCTGCTATAGTTAAAGGGAAACCGAAGTCTGCTACACCACAGGCCTCACAGACGCTTGCTGGTGTGCATGGGGAAGGCTTCAGGCAGAGGGAAGCAAGAAAGGAAAATTGCAAAAGCACTGGACTCCCTTTGAGAAGTATACTGGCAGACAAGCATTTGGTTTTGTGGAAGAGGCACCCTTTTTATAGAAAAAGAAGTTATTATGTGGTGTATAAGAAAACCTCTTAAATAATCACCAAAATATTTACCCATGATTGTACTAAAGCTCGTATTTCAGAAGTGTGGGGGAATTTTTATGGTACAATTTAGTGTCTGACATCTCATTTGCCACAAATAATTTCAACTTGTTGATAATAAAGACCCTTTAACAGCAAGTCAGAAACGACCATACATTTCCCCCTACCTAGGTCACCTGTTTCCATTGTCTGGGACAGGGCTTTAAAAACATTCAGGAACAGGGTGGGGTGGGGTGGGAAGGGACAGAGAAAGGGAGGAATACCACACGAGTGTAAAAGGCAAGGGGCTTAAAAAATGAAAACCAGAAACAAAACTCTAAAAATGGAAGCAGAAGCGAAAGGTTTTTCAATAAATCTGTGACAAAGCAAAAACACAAAAGTCTTTGTACCTATTAGGATTTACACTGATCCTCTCACCAAGGTACTCTTGATAATGCAGTTTGCTTGAAGCCCGCCTTCCTGGCTCGGATCTTCCCCGATCTGGCACGAGCCCGTCAAACACACCCTTAGACATGATTTCTTCCGAGAAGGTGCCAAGCCTCTTACCTGACCCTTGATCACAGTCTCGGCACATCGCATCTGCAGGCAGATTCCGTGCTGGCTCCATGACAGCACTGTCCCCCCCTACCCCTGCTCTGGGTCAGCATGGTTCAGGCGATAAAAGCCAAACTGGCACAGAAAGGTAAATGCCCACAGTACGTTTTTACATTCATTTCCAAACCGCATACAGTGTAAAAAGACAGCAAAGGCTGCTTCTAGGAACTGTATCTACTGGCCTCTGCCAGAGAAGCAGGCAGCCCCGCCGGCACGTGGCCCCAGAGCCGCACGCGTGCTGTCCCGACGTGCTCACTCTCACGGGGATGCTCGGCTATGGCAGTGACAGTGAGGAGATTCGCCTCTCATACAGCTCATTAGAAAGGTCATCTTGTGTTTTCAATATGAAACATTTCATACAGTAAAATCCAATCCCAAGACTTCTTGGATTCAGTCTTCACACACTTTTAAGCGTGACTTTATTTGGTACTGAATATAGTTCAGACTAAGTACGACATCACTTCAAAACTATGTGGATACCATCACCGTTCTCAGCTGCAGGAAAAGGAAAGCAATGTGACACACAGTTCTTTCGGGCGGGCTTAGGAAAATCAAGGCCATTAAACCGCAAACTCCCAGAAAGCTATAGCTTTCCTTCCCAATTCAAATTACCTTTAAATAAGTCTAGAGAGGGTGTATCTGCACAATCCCCGTTGGGATATTTTACTTTCTGATGTGGGGCCCATG
>RCUC01139983.1:0-31430 GCA_003697995.1 Taxidea taxus jeffersonii | reverse complement strand
GAAATACCATAAGCATTTATATAATAAAAAAGGATACATTAGAGAAGACGTTTAAAAGTTTAAGAAAGATTTAAGATGTCTTACAATGTTTAAGTAGTTGAAGAGGTAGAAAAAGGGAAGAAAGACAGAGAAAGGAAGGAAGGAAAAAGAGAAAGAAAGGAGAGAGGAATGGAGGGATGGAAGGAGAGAGACAGAGGAAAAAAGAGAAAAGTATAAAGTCTATTTAAAAAAGTACAGATGTGGGGGCACCTGGGTGGCTCAGTGGGTTAAGCCTCTGCCTTCGGCTCAGGTCATGATCTCAGGGTCCTGGGATCGAGCCCCACATCGGGCTCTCTGCTCAGCAGGGAGCCTGCTTCCCCCTCTTTCTCTGCCTGCCTCTCTGCCTACTTGTGGTCTCTCTCTCTCTCTGTCAAATAAATAAATAAATAAAATCTTTTAAAAAAATAAAAAGAATAAAAAATAAAAAAGTACAGATGTGGCTCTTGCAGACAACCCAAATGAATTGATTGCTATGTTTTTAAATGAAGTTTGGCTCTAAGTCTCCCAAACCTAAGGTAAAAAGGGAAGCCATATCATGAAATAATTGTATCATGCTATTTCATAGACATTATATTTTATTTTCAGAAATTATACATATTATGTTGAGAAATACTTGTTATGTCTTCAATTCACAGTTTATCAAAAGTGCCAAATATAACTGAACACAGATATTCACATTCCACTTGAGTAAGTCTCTGCCTTTGTATGACGAATATAATGTAAGTCAGTCTCTGGAGGCTTCCGAATTGAATTATCACATCACTGATACCTTGTTATTAAAGACATCTTAGATTAAGATAAAATACCACTTGATGCTGAAAGGTAAGCTGATCAACTAATTACTTGACAAGTTTCAAAAGAGACTCCCCGAAAACAAATAGAAGGAACACTTCTGAAATTGAAATATAATTATAAAGTAATGAAGATTATGTAGCACTTAGATCCTTGAGTATTGACATTGAACAATCAAACATGTGACTGAGAAATGGTGTGAATTTCCCCAGGCAAATAGCTTCCTCTGGCTTTCCAGGAGGGCTTCTGCAGGTGGAAGTTGACATAGGCTTTTGCTGTCTACAGAAGTCATGGACGTTAGTCATCGTATGCTGGTGCCCCCTGGACAGCCGTCAGAACCTCATTTTGAAACATACTCAGCTTGTGATCGCTCAGTCAACGGACCGATATCCATAAAGTGGGAATTGGGAAGCAATCCCATTTTTTATGCATGCAGGGCAATGTTCTTCCTCTAAGAAGCTAATCTTAGGCAGGCCAATTGTCTCCCCACACTTCAGTCTCTACTTCAGTTTTTAATTCGAAAATGAGAAAGACAGTTTCTATCTCATGTATTCATTCATTGAACTAATATTATGAAGAGAACAAAGGAGATGCAAAGTCCTTTCCCTTATTCTAGTAGAGGAAACAGATAACAAACAAGTGGGTGATATACCCAATGGTGGTAATTGCTATGGATCCAAATAAAGCAGGATCTGGGGGTCCCCAAGTGCTAGGGTGAGAGTTGCTATTATAGGAAGAGTCCTTAGGGAAGACTTTGCATAGAAGGGATTATTTGAACAGAGATCAGAAGGATGTATGGTGACCGGGAGGAAGATTTCTTCAGCCATCAGAGACAGCAACTACAAAGGCCCAGAGGTAGGGGTTTCCTTGGCTTGTTGAAAAAATAGTAAGGAGGCCACTGTCTGCGAGGAAATGAGTAAGAAGAACCATAGTAGGGATAGGCTTGGGGAGATAAAAGGAGATCAAATTATGTTGTTGAAAGGACCCTGGTAACGATTTCTCATTGCAACAACATAGAGTAGGGCACAATTCCCAATCCTCTTCCTTACAGTTAAAGTGCTGGATGTAACACACCAAAGAAGCATAGAAGACTCTGAAAAGTGAGAAGATGGATTACATAGGGTCCTTGGACATGAGAAACAATGGTATGGCGTGAATTCCCTGGGTTTCCTTTTTGCTCCCATATATCCTGTACAGGACCTGCAGGAGCCTCCATCCAGAACTGTCAACAAGTGCCAACAACAACAACAAAACCAGAAAACAAATTAAAAACAACAACAACAACAACAAAAACACTTTTGAGAAAAGTCTGTTCCTCCTAACCAAAGGACTGAGAAAGGGTCCTATCTGAGCTATCAACATAAAACCTTTCTGGCCATACTCTCACCTCCCTCCACACACTCATTCAAAGACCAATGGAAATTATGTTCTCTCCTACATCCTTCTACAAATAGGCATTGAGCTCCTAACCCTTCATCTAGTAGTGTTGGTGGGGATCAAGCAGGAAGTAGATCTTTTGCTTCCCATTCTGTGGAATTAAGTATGCACAGATTCCCAGATTCCTCTGCTAGGATTCCCAAGCAGGATCTAGCATCAAGTTGAATCTCCAACCCTATATAGTGACAAGGAGAATATAACAAGGTGATTAAAGGCAGGGCTGGTCAGGCAGGGCTCCTTTCCCCTCACTCCAGTATCAGCAGAGCCCAGTGGGGAGATGGTCCTCTACCCCTAGCCATTATTAACGAGGCTGAATGAGGAGGTAAGCAATACGGTCAGTTTCACTCCAATTTCCCCTCGCTCAGTTCATTTTTTTGAGGCTCATAATGTCTTGTTAGCAAAATTAGACAAACACATTACCAAAAAACAAAAGGAAAAGTACAAATTAATATCTTTCCTGAATTTAGATTTTAAAGTCAACAAAGTTTTATCGTATCAATTCTAACAGTGTGTAATAAGAATTAGAAAATATGACCAAGTTGTACTCCAGGTATGCAAATTGGGTTCAACATTTGAAAATCAGTGTTACCCACAATATGAATGAACAAAGGAAGAAAATTCATAAGATTATATCAATAGATGCAGAAGAGGCATTTGACAATATCTATCACCTATTCATTACAAAAAATATAATAAAAAACCCAAACTCTCAGTAAAGAGAAACAGAAGAAAGTTCCTTAACTTGATAACAATTATCTACCCCAAAACTCCATCTAACATCATACTTAATGATGATTTTGTCTGTAAGATTGGGAAGCAGGCAAAGATGCATGCTTTAACTACTCTTATTCAACATGGTTCTAGAATTTCCAGCAAATGTAATAAGGCAGAAACAGAAACAAAAGGCAAACAGATGAGACAGAAAGATATAAAGTTGTCTCTATTTGAAGAAGACATGATTGTCTACATTAAAAGTCCGAAGGAGTCTAAAAAAGAAACTATCAGAAACAAACAAAGAAGCAAAAAAGGAAAAAAAAAAACCTCCCAGAGCTAATCAGTGACTTCAGTGGCATCTCAGGATAGGAGATCAGCACATGGGACTCAATCACATTTCTGTATACTAACAATGGACATGCAGAAAGCAAAATTAAAAACTTAATACCATTTACAAATACTCCAAAGAAGATTAAATGTTGGGTATAAACTTAACATTTACAGGATCTGTGTGCTGAAAATTACAAAAAAGGAATAAAAAAAAACCCTAAAAAATGGAGAGATATATTGTATTAACAGTTTGGATGATTCAAGTGGTAAAAAAGTCACTTTCTCCCAAATTGATCTGTAGATCAATGTGCTTCCTCTCACAATCCCAGCAGGTTTTGATAGAAATAAACAATCTTATGAAATTTATGTAAAAAGGAACAGAACCTGTGATAGTTAAAACAGTCTTGAGAAAGAAGAATAAAGTGGGAGGAATGGCTCTCTAGATATTTTAGTCTATTACATAGCGACCTTAGCCAAAGTAGCCAAATACATGTGGTATTGTGAAGAGATATACATAGGTCAATGAAACGGAGTGGAGAACCCCAAAATACTTCCCTACACAATTGTGGCCAAATACTATTTGCAAGGTGCCCAAACAATTCAACAGGGTTAAGATACTTTTATGGACTGAATTGTGTCCCCCTCACAGTTCACATGTTGAAGCCCTAACGCTCCATGTGACTGTTCTTGGAGATGGGCCTTTGGCAGGTATTGAGGGTCAGATGAGGTCATGAGGGTAGGATCTCTATGACTGGACAGAGGCTTTGAAAGAAGGAGAGGTATCACACTCCCTCTTACATGTGAGGACAATGAGAAGGCAGCTGCCTTCAAGTCAAGAAGAGGACTGTCACCAGGAACCGAATTGGCCTGTACCTTGATCTTGGACTTCCCAGGTTAAGCATCTGTCGTTTAAGGCCCCCAGTCCCTGGAGTTTTGTTATAGTAACCCAAGCAGATTAACTAATACAGACAGCCTTACCAACAAATTATGCTGTAGGTCTGGACATTCATAGTAAAAAAAGATGAAACTTAGCCTCACATCTTATACATAAATTGACTCCAAATGGATCACAGACTTAAATGTAAAATGTAAATCTGTAATATTTGCTCTCCCAGGCTAGGAAAGAGTGTCAGAGTTAGCACTAAAAACATGACTCATGAGAAGAAAAATAGACCTTGTCAAAATTAAATTCAATTGTTCCAAAATTAAATTACACCTCATCAAACTTAAAAACTTTTGTTCTGTGAAAGCTGAGGTGAAGAAGATAAAAAGACAAAGTATAGAATGGGGCGCGGTATTTGCAAACCACAGATTTGATAAAGAAATGGTGTCCAGAGTATACAACAGACTCTCCAAGCTCAATGCTAAAAAATAAACAATTCGGACAACAGGAAAAATACATGAACAAAAATTTTACAGAGGAGGGCACAGAGATGACAAATACATTAAAAGGTGTTCCACATCATTAGCCATTAGGGAAATGAAAATTAAAACTACAATGAGTGGCTAAAATTGAAAAAAAAAAGTTAGTGAAAACACCAAACACTGATAGGGATAAAAACAAAATAAGTCTTTCATACATTTGCTGATGGCAATGCAAAATGGTCTGGCCATTCTGGAGCACAGTTTGGAAAGTTTCTTATAAGAAAGAGCAACTGTGCAGCTACCATGTGACCCAGCGATTGCATTCTTGTGTATTTATCCCAGAGAAATGAAAGCTTCTGGTCACACAAAAATCTATATGTGGCTATTCATAGTCACTTTATTTGTAATAGGTCCAAACTGGAAATGACTCAGATTCAATAGATTAATTATAACTACACTGTGATACATCCATACTAATAAATTTTTTAAAGATTAAATTATTTATTTGAGAGACAGAGACCATGCAAAGCAGAGGAGAGACAGAAGGGGAGGGAGAGAGAGAATCCTCAAGTAGACTCCCTGCTGAGCGCACAGCCCAACATGGGGCTCAATCCCAGGATCCTGAGATCATTACCCGAACCAAAACCAAGAGTCAGACCCTCAACCAACTGAGCCACCCAAGTGCCCCTATATTGATAGAACTTTGAATTAACTACTGATACATATAATAACATGGATGAGCGTGCAGGGAATTACACTAAGTAAAAAAAAAAAAAAAAAAACAACCCAGTAAATATATACTGCAGGATTCTATTTCTAGATCATTCTTTCAATGAGAGAATTGTAAAAATGGAGAAGAGATCAGTGGCTAACAGTGGCTTCCCTAACCCCTGTTAGGGAAGGGGAAGATGGGAGAGCTAGCTGGATGTAGCTATAAAAGAGCAAGGCAAAAGAGTCTTGTGGTGATGGAAATGTACTGCATCAATGTCAATATCTTGACTCTTGCTCTGTACTTTTGGAATATGTATGTTATCATCCGGAGAAACTGGGTAGAGGGTACAATTATTGCTTACAATTGCACATGAGTCTGCAATGATTTCAAAGTGAAAAACTTAATTTAGAAAAGAAAAGGAACACAATCTTTATTCTTTGCCCAATGGAAAGTCTGTCAATCTTTGCTAAGGCCAGGAGTGGGATGAACTGATGTAACCTTGGCTTCTGCACAGGGCCATGGTGGCAGTGAGAAGTGAGACAGAGGTGTGGCATCCCTCCCTCCTTCCAAATAAACAAACAACAAAACAGGTGAAGTTGACTTGAACCAGGGATGCAGTAGTAGATGTGGAAAAATTCTAGATCTCCTCTGAAGGCAATGGTAACACTGATAACAATGGCCAGTGGATTGGATTTGGGATGCTTCCCTCCCATATTTCTATCTCCAGGCTTGTATCCACTCATCTCTTCATGTGCATTTTATTGTACAGAGACATCTCTTTCTTTTAAATTTTTATCTAACTTGAGCATCTTGACATTGGGCATGAGAAGTTTCTTCTATCTTCTCTTCTCCTGAATAACTTCTACTCATCCTTTAGGTCCCAGCTACAGGCCAGGTTTTGAGGAGAGAGTCTTTTCCACAGTTTGGTTTTTAATGAGAACATCTTAAAATTACATATCCTATCTTATTAAATACTTAAAGTAGAATGAATAGCATGAGGATACTTGTGGAGTTAGGGAGTGAAGACGGGCAACAGGGATATTTCAAATGTCACCCCCTCTTTCTGATTAGAAAGCTCCTAACACCTGCTTCATTGGTGGCCCTTACTATGTAGCAGGAATTATGCACAGTGCTTCATATAGATTATTCTATTTAAACTTTGAAGAAAATTTATGAAATAAGTACTTACTGTTTTGATTTTACAGATAGCTAAACGGAGTCCCAGAGAGGCTAAGTATCTCTCCTAAGGTAATGCAGCTAATCAGTGGTATAGATCAAGGACTTATTAACTCCAAGGCCTATGGGCTTAAACACCATCCTGTTTCCATCCATGGCTTCAGCCTCACCCCGTCTCTCTCGCTGGTCCCCAGGGACCTTAGGGTGGGGTTCCCTCCTCTTAGAGGTGTCTTATGATTTATTGTTATTGAACTGTTTATAGGTATTTCCCTGTAGCAAGCTTCCTTCTAGCACTTTAACATTTTGTTCTTCCTCCTGAGTGATCTTGTATAGGTTCCTCCTTAGACATATTCTCATGGATGCCTCAGGTATCACGAAATGGCCCTACACTTTAATCTCCACCTGAGTAAGTAGTGTCTTTTGAAAACTCATTGGAAATAAATGTTTTATGCATTTTTTATTATAGGATACATTATCACTCACTTCAACCCAAGCCCTTAAAATCATCTGTGATCTTCAAGAACATGTTGGTAAACCAATCTTTGGTTGTTTGCATAGATCCAGGAAACTCTGGAATTTCCAAGTCAGTACACAAGGCACTTGACCTTACTTGATGACAAGGGATCCTTCCAAAGTCCTTTTCTTTTGTGTGACATTTGGCAGTCAAATTTGGTAGGTCTGCGCTGAAACTCACAGAGTTTATTCTAGTCTCTGAACTCAAATGACCCTAACAGGTAAAGGACCATTCCGAGTTGGCTGGTCTTCTCATGTGTATTTTTCTGAGTTCTATGTGAGGAAAATAAGCAGTGCAAAAGTTCAACTTCTTTGGAAAAGGTTAAGTTTTGTGGGCTCAGAATCACTCTGTGTGTGTGTGTGTGTGTGTTTATTGGGATAAGGTCCAGAATATGAGCTCAATTAGCTACCTTCCAACCACTTGCAACCCCTTCTTGGAAGTCACAGAGGCTTCACAGGCAATCAGGATCTTTGCCTGCACCTTTTCAGAAAGTGTTTTATCATGGGGGGTAGGAGACATGGGTGTACAATAATTTGGTTGATTTTGTCAAGTACACTCATCTTAGAAAGATTTCCTGAAAAGCGGTGCCTAGGTGGCTCAGTCAGTTAAGTGAGGGACTCCTGATTTCAGCTCAGCTCATGATCTCATGGATCTTTTAAATAATAATTTAATTTAATAATTATAAATTAATAATTTAAAAATAATTTAATTTATTTAATAAATAAATAATTATTTAAAAATATTTTCTGAAAAAAATATAAACAGCAAACTTTATTCAAGGAGATCTATCACAATAGATGGAGGGGACTACTCCAATGGGGGTTTTCTCTAGGGGAGAGATTGCACTCAACTCCAAATATAACAAAGAAAAATGGTCATTTATAGCCAAGAAGTAGAGTGTGCCTGTGTGGGGTCAGGGGATGGCAAATTACTGAGAGGAGATGTCAGGAGTCTCAGGGGGGATTCTGGCTAAACCAGAGGTGGAGGATGAAGGACCTACTTGAAAAGCATAGGTGATCAGATATTAAAGATGGGAGATTCTGGTAAATGATTAAGCAGGATTCTTGCTGCGATCAGACCATGCATAAATGATGACAGGATTAAAAACGTCAGGACCCTCTTGAGAAGAGAATTCAGAAAAGCCTGAGTAGAATTGATCAAGGAGAGAATCTTTGTTCCACTTAATGAAGGGAAGTTGTGGAGATAACCAGTCTGGTGCTCTCCCAGACAGACCCCTGTATTCTAGCCAGTGCAACTTTATCCACATCTGCATCTGCATCTGGAGGCCCTCCAAATCCGCACCATGGTGCCTTCACATGGGGAGACCAAATATACCGACATACTCGTACCTTTGCCTGTATCTGTGAAATCCATCGGGGTACCATGGAGGACCTTACAGGGGCAAACATGTCTATGAGAAGATAGAAACTAAATCCTGCTTTCTTTTTCCTTCTGAGAATGTGTGGTCCTTTCCTCAGCTAGGGTGCCTCTGAGCACGCATAGTGAGAGAGACCAATAACTCTCCCCAGTGACTCTTTCATGTGAGAAGAATCCCAGGAACTTCCTGCTGATATCATGTGCTATTGTCACATGATCTGACACAGCAATTCATTTCTTAGACAACGTGACTGTCTTCGAAAGTGTTTTTAGAAATGGCTTGATCCAGGATTGGCAAGCTTATCTTACTAACGCGCAGGTAATGAATAACAGATTTGCTAACTAATCCACCCACGCATCATGAGTTTTAAATAAAATGAGGAGACAAATACAGCCTGTTTCCACACTCAGGGGCAATGAACATTGTGATGGAAATATTGTGTAAGCAGACCTGATTTGCCCAGAGACAGCAAGAGGTAGGAAAGAACCTTCTAGTCCACAGACGGACACACAATAATTGCTCTATGTATTATAGGAATACTCACCCAAGTTTCCTTTTTCCTTTCGCTTTTAATTTTTTTAGAAATATTTTTATTTATTTATTTGAAAGACAGAGAGTACAAGGAGGCAGAGTGGCAGGCAAATGGAGAGGGAGAAACAGGCTCTCTTCACAGCAGGGAATCCCATGCAGGGGTCGATCCCCGGACCCTGGGATCATGACATGAGCCAAAGGCAACTGCCCAACCAACTGAGCCACCCAGGTGCCCCTCCTTTTGCTTTTAAACATCCACATTAGATTATGGCAGGTAAACCATTTGTTGAGAATAAATAAACTCATATTAGTGAGATAGAACTAGGTATAGTGTAGTATAGAATTAATTTAAGGATAAACATTTCCAATAACCCAGGAATGCTATAAAGAGATTTCTGTATATAAACTTTTGATTCTTCAATGTGGATTATGTGGCTGAGTCGGGTCATTTCCATTTCACTACTTATAATTCCTATGGATTAAATCTTTTTTTCTAGATGTAATGCAATATTCAGGGTGTAATGATAGACAACAAGGGCCCATTTTTATACCCTTAACACAAGGGTCATGCCCATAATTTAAGAGTTTCATGTGAAAGTATGAGCAATGTTCTCAGAACAAAATTCTTTATTAAGACTATTGAAGGAATAATGGTGACTTTTCTATAATTGATGCTTTTCGATAAAACATCTATTTCCCATTACATGCTGAAAGAAGTTATTTTAATGTGAGGAAGCATTTTTAAAAACCTTTGTTTTAGAGCATAGGGAAGTCCAATGTTGTTTTAATTCTATCATCTTTTATTTTTCTTGTGCTCATTCAATTGTTGGTGGAAGACAAAGGCTGGGCTTACTTCTGGATGTATTAGATACAGGGGTGCAGGAGTTTGTGGTCTGAGTAGCAGGCTGCTCTGATTTCAGAAGCTGCTATTGTAGTGGTTGGTGGTAATGCAAACAGGATTCAGTGGTCAGGCAGACAAGAGTTAAGAATTTATATTATCAACAGACAGTAATGCACAGAAAAGGCACTAATATGACCCATATTTAGCACTGTGACTTTTTTTTTTTTTAACTACAGCTACCTGGTGAAAAATATTGGTGATAACATATTACATAATAAGCATAGTCTTTAAATGCTCTGTGATATTTCTCTGGGGTTTAAAATAGATTGGTTTTCTTAGAGAATGTCTGAAAAGGTTAAGGATTCTCTCAGAAAAAATACTTAAGGATGCAGATTATGTTTAAAAAAAAAGCACATCACCCAGGTTGAAGATGCTTATGGCAGCCATTGTTAAAAGATGGATTACCACTCTCCCTAACTGAATTCAGGTGTATTTTTAAGATGAGATCTAAACATCTAGTTTTATTTATCTTTTTAAGACTTTATTCATTTATTTGTCAGAGAGAGAGAGTAGAAGCAAGGGGAGACGCAGGCAGAGGGACAAGCAGACTCCCCGCTGAGTAGAGAGCCCGGCACGAGATTCGATCTGAGGACCCCAGGATCATGACTGGAACTGAAGGCATACACTTATCTGACTGAGCCACTCAGGTGTCCCGAAACATCTAGGTCTAAATAAGCATGGTAGAAGATGGGACTTCAAGAATTGAGTGTAAAAACTGAAAGCACCATCATCAGTATTGTTAGTACTGAAATTGGCAAAGAAAAATGTGATTATTTACCTAATTTGAGAATGAGCAAGTAGATCCTAAGTATGAAAGCAAGGACAGAAATCACATAGAAAATTATTAATCTATTTTACTTTATTTTTTTAGATTTATTTATTTATTTATTTGACAGTGATCACAAGTAGACAGAGAGAAAGAGAGGAAGCAGGCTCCCTGCCAAGCAGAGAGCCCGATGTGGGGCTCGATCCCGGAACCCTGGGACCATGACCTGAGCCGAAGGCAGAGGCTTTAACCCACTGAGCCACCCAGGAGCCCCTACTAATCTATTTTAAAAGCTAAATATTTCTTTATACCTAAACCTTTCATAGGCAAATGTCAATGAAACATTGGTAACTGGGCCATGTTCATGACAAATATAAATAAATATTAAATTTCTCATGAGGCAGTAAAAAAAAACACATTAATACTTTGAGAGGAAAGAATATGAACCACTAACTGTTCATTATTTACTTGGTCTAGATAATATCATTTGATCTAATGCATTCTCAGTATGGTACTAGTTAACACACATTCCCCCAAAATGTCTGCCATCATGGGAACACCTTCCTCTTCATTCCCAAACAACTAAGCATTAGGGTGCTAGAGTTGGGTTTTCCTCACACGGACAGAACAAAAATCGGAACTCTGGCACAGGGATAGGAACACTAATTTGCTCCATGTCACATCAGTAAAATTGATTTTCTAACTGTTTCCGATTAACAAATAATCTCATTTCATTTAAAACAAGGCCTTTTAAACATTTATTGTCAGGGTTTCTCATTCCAACTAATGGAAAGCCATTATTTCACTTGTAAACATATACAACTGCAAAATGGTGTGTTTGGCCACAGAATTTGTATCCTGATCCCTGGAACTGGGCAGCGCCCCTTGCTCGTGCCATTCAGCTTCCAACTCAGTAACTTCCCTATTCTCAAATCCTTCAATCCTGCATAACTTAGCAGGCATGGAGAAAGAAGAACATGCTTTCCCCTCATCAGATAATATTACATGGCATTCTCCTTAGAAAGAGGTCTTGGCCTGTCTTAAGATCATTTGCTTCTATCCTTAGGCAGCTTTCTCCAAATAGGACTTACTATTCGCCCCATTTTCAGCATGATTTTCCTTCTCATGTCATCCAGAGATCTGTTTCTAGGCTTTCCCTTCTTTACTTCTGGGAAGCCAACTGGCTAACAATTCTCTCTAGGGAGTCTGTGGAAATTGTACACTCAGAGCAGCTCTAGGGGCACAGAGCAGCACAAAACAGCCAGAGTCTCTGAGCACATTATCAATAATATCAGTGTGTGAGTCTATCCCCCAGTTAAGTAGTTCGCAAGAGCCTACTTAAAGTGATTATTTTAAAAAATAAACCATAGATTTTGCTTCTGGATATTCAGCTTTCTAAAATAATAATTATTATTTTGTACATATAAAAGAATGGAAATAGACTATCATCTTTCAGAGAACAGCAGTATCAGAATAAGTTTTGCCTATTAAAGCTTGAGCTTAAACAATTCCAACAGGGGCACCTGGGTGGCTCAGTAGGTTAAGCATCTGTCTTCGGCTCAGATCATGACCTCGGGGTCCTGGGATTGAGTCCCATGTGGGGCTGTGTGCTCAGCGGGGAGCCTGCTTCTCCCTCACCCTATGCCTCTCCCCACCATTGTGCTCTTTCTCTCAAATAAATAAATAAAATCTTTAATAAAATAAAATATTCTTTGATTCTTCTCCTTAGAATACTGTCTGATTCCTTGAGTCCTTGGGGTGACATGGAGGTGTGCTAGAAGGAAATGCACAGGCTGATTATTTCTTTTCTTTTTTTTTTTTAAGATTTTTTATTTTTATTTATTTGTTAGAGAGAGAGAGAGTGAGCACAGGCAGACAGAGTGGCAGGCAGAGGCAGAGGGAGAAGCAGGCTCCCTGCCGAGCAAGGAGCCCGATGTGGGACTCGATCCCAGGACGCTGGGATCATGACCTGAGCCGAAGGCAGCTGCTTAACCAACTGAGCCACCCAGGCGTCCCAGGCTGATTATTTCTAAGGATCTCTTCAACTTTCCTGCCTGAAGATTCAACAAAGTGGGGAACTCTTAAGGCAGGTGAGAGCTCATGGTAGGTCCCGTCTCTAAGCAGACAGTCCCATGGGAAGCCTGTTCCTCCTCTATTTCTGCTTCCCAGGAACCATGCTGCCAGTGCAGCCCCACACCCCACATCATTCTTCATGTTCTCTGTCCTCTTTTTCCTTCTTTCCTTATTCAGAGAGCTTCTACCACAGCAACCATCCCATTCCCGTTGCAGTAATCATAAAACTCTCAGGAAAGAAAACACAACAAATCCATTACATGCATACATACATACAAACACCATAATCCACAGCAGAGTTGTGGTCTCTGCTACCAAAAATAATAAAAAGTTAAGTGACCAGTTCAGAAAACAGAAGAACTAAACCTGTGCGTTGAATAAATATTATCTGTTTCCAAAACATTACTTTGGAAGATCAAGGATACTTTCAGACTTTGATGTCAGACACTGTCAAAACCGAAATCACATTCTTTTGGTTATTCTCATATAGGACAACTGGTTTTTGAAGACAAAAGCAGTTTTGGGTAATAGCTAAAACTCACTCAGAGTCCTGCAGAATGATGGGGGGGGTGGTTCTGTGAGGAATAACAGATGAGGGATCAATTTCAAGAAGCAATAAGGAGCTATAACATTGAACATGGAAATTTATTGTGCATGGGATACAAAACAACCATTTGGACTCCTTGTATGTGTGTGTGTGTGTGTGTGTGTGTGTGTGTGTGTGCTTGTAAATAAAGTTATTGGTTGGAAATATGTCGGCACCTCACTGTGGCATTTTCTAGAGAGACATCTTGATCAGTCCCATCCTCATGCTTATGGACATGGTGCATGAGTCCCATCTCTGCAGTAGTGTGGGCTCCTTCAGGTAAGATCATGTCCATTCACCATCACTTCACTCCCCGCATGGCCAAGCCCTTTGCCTTGTATACCATGGGCACTTCCCGATTTCCTCTAAATGAGGAAATGGATGAATGTGTGGTGTGCCTCTTGCTGTCTGAATCCAGGCTCCATGTTTTGGGCTGGGCTCCTGAGTGCACTTCTCACTCAAACTTTTGGATCACCCTGAATGCTGATTTTCATGTTTTCTACTATGTGGGTCCCTTTTTTTCTTTTGCTGACCTCTGCTCTCAAGACCATTCTCCAAAGGAAAGATCTCCATGTTCTTCTCCTGTTCTATATCATAACTACTCTGAAAGTAGATAGACTTTGGTGATGGACTGGATCAGGGAATGAAGTCTTACACCTTAGGTTTTCTAGAACAGTTGATGTTTTCATCGCTCATTGTGTAGTTAATCATATCCCGCCTGAGGGGGTCTATGCAACTGGGCAGAGTCTAAGATGCTAGCATCATGCCTCCAGCTGTTGGTCACAACTCTCCTGTCTTCCCCTGGTCAGCTCTTCCTGATATTCTATTCTAATGGGCATTATAGGATAATGGATAAAAGCATATACTTGAAATAAAAAAAAAATATATATATATATATTAAATATATTTCTCCCTAATTGGCAAGTTTCGGTCTCCTATCTAAATCCAATATGAAAGTATCTACTTCATAGGGATGCTCTATGTTTGGAATGAAACAATACTTTTTATTTTATTTTACCTTATCTCATTTTATTTATTTATTTGAGAGGGGTAGAGCACAAGCAGGGGGAACAACAGGCAGAGGGAGAGAAAGAAGCAGGCTTCACTTTGAGCAGGGAGCCTGATGTGGGACTTAATCCCAGGACCCTGAGATCATGACCTGAGCCGAAGGCAAGATGCTTAACTGACTGAGTACCTTAAACAATACTTTAAAAAGGCGTTATAGGTTACCTGGCACTGTAGGAACTCAACATCTCAATGCATTATAATTATAACAACAACTTTTCTGCAAAGCAAATAATTTCAATTTTCTCCATGACTCCCTGAGTAGAAGGTCTTCTTTGTTTCCCGGAGAAAAATAGAAAGTTTTGTACAGACATTTTCAAAATTTCCATTCACATAACATACAAAATTACTTGCGTTAACACAGCTCATTCTTGCCACAGAGAGATGTATCGAATTGTTTTCTGAGTACCTGATCTTTGAATCCCTGCCTTGCCTTGTCCCCAGACCTCTTCATATTATTATTTCTATTATTTAATCTCTCCCGTTCCTATTGTCACTTAAACAAATGCAAAATATCATTCCTGTCTTAAATTTAAAAAAATACTGTTTTGCCCCTATTTCTCCTTTGATCTATCTCTTGTTTTCATAGTCTACCATTTTGGAAGAGTTGCCTTCTCTTGATTTTCTTTTCTCACTTCCCACGTGTAGCTCAGGCCATTGCCAGCAAGCGTCTCCCCTCACTGCTGCCTTGAAACTGCTCTCACCCAGTTCACTGAAGACCTATGGCTGAAGGAAACAGCTACAGGTAATAGCACAAGCTGTAGAACCAGACACTTGGGACTGAATTCTGTCTCCGACATTAAACTCCCCATGCCTTAGTGTCCTGATCTAAAAAATGGAAATAAAATTGCGAAGTGAATTCATGTAGAGTACTTAGAACAGAGGTCAGCGAACTCGAGCCAGCCCACTGACTGATTCAGAAATGAAGTTTTATTAGAACACAATGGTGCTGCTCACCCTTTATGTGTTGTTAGTGGCTGCTTTTGCACTTACGGTCAGAAGGAGGAGTTGTGACAGAGATTATACGGCCCACAAAGTCTAAAACACTTACTATCTGGCCCTCTGCGGCAAAGTTGCTGAACTCTGGCTTATAACCCCCTCTGGCGCATAATAAGTGCTCGGAAATGTTAGCTGGTGTTGTAACTCACACTCTGGGTAATACTTGCCATTCTACAGACAAGAAGACTGAGACAGGGACGCCTGGGTGGCTCAGTTGGTTAAGCGCCTGCCTTCGGCTCAGGTCATGATCCCAGCGTCCTGGGATCGAGTCCCACATCGGGCTCCTTGCTCGGCAGGGAACCTGCTTCTCCCTCTGCCTCTGCCTGCCTCTCTGTCTGCCTGTGCTCCCTCTCTCTCTCTCTCTCTCTAATAAATAAATAAATAAAATCTTTAAAAAAAAAAAAAAAAGAAGAAGAAGACTGAGACAAAAGGGAGTAAACTGATTTGTCCAAGGGTGTATAGTTTGTAATCAGTGGAGCCAGAACTTAAACACACCCTTAATACTTCTGACCCCCAAACTTATGAAATTGACTGTAATCTTGTATTGAGTTCAGGCTCATTACAGAGCCTGTAAAAAAATACAGTCTCATTACCTTGGCCAGCGTAAGCAGTACCTTATGTACACTTTGTCTTGCCTCCAGTCCTCATGCCGTAAACAGTGTTTGGGTAAATGCCACATTTTTTACTTCTAGCACACATGTGTTAAATAAAACTTGTCTAGCACACATGTGTTAAATAAAAACTTGCTGATTCATTTGTTCTAGAGCAAGAATGTATCCTCCATCCGTCCTCAGACCTACCCCAGTGTGAACAGAACATGGCCTGCTATTATAAAAACACTGTATTCACTGGTTTTTGGCAACATCTCTAAATCACTCCCTCTCTCTTGCATTCTGTTTAGCTGGTAGATACTGCCTTTCTTTTTTTTTTTGGCTGAATCAACATGTGAACCTCATTTTGCAGGATTTGTTAAAAATATAATTAAAATGTTGTATAAAGGTTTAGGCCAAATTGGCCTGGATCCTAGAACACACTCTAAGCAAAACCTCAAGGAATATACGTTCATAGAAAAGGTTTGCTCTCTGGGATTCCCTCCCACTTGCTTTAACCTGATATTTTGCTTATTCTGCTATGAAATTCCTCAGAGGAGTGAAACAGTAGCTTGCCTCATTAAGACTCATCATTTACAAGATGTTGACAAATGTTGGCATTTATCCTGTTAACATAATAAATGTGAGAAAAATGACCATTTGGCATAGATAGTTCCATGCAAAATGCAAGCATGGCTGAGAATGAGGATGATTTGTTGGGTTGTCTAAGAAGCTTCCTTCAGTGCTACATATTGGAATAAATATGTTTGGGAAATAATAATTATTCTTTGCCCCGTAAATATAATCTCTCTCTCTCTCTCTCTTTCTCTTTGGCACTGGGCAGGCAGGAGAGCTCAAAACATAATCAAACCTTGAACTCAGGAAAACATCCATATAAATTTTACTTATTTTTTTTAATCTCACAAAAGTTTAGAATTTTTTTTCTTTTCTGGAAGAAAGTGATTACTTTTGTCTAATTATTTTAACACTTGGTTATTCTTTTCATAAAATATGTATGTGTCCGAGAGTCATACTTTTTTGTTGTTATTGTCCAACATTATGATTTTTCACCTTAAACTGAATACACAAAAGGAAGTATATACAGATACAAAAGAAAAAGAGCTGGTGGGATTTTTTTTAATGAAAAAGATTTCATCTCTATTAATGAAAATATGTTGAGACTTTAATTTATTCAGTTTTACAGAATTTGAAGTTGACAGTGAGCTTCTAGATATGTGTACACACACACACACACACACACATACACACACAAGCATACACATATTTACATCAGGAAAGAGAAAAAGAGCCCCTGGCATCCAGGAGCTGGCCTGGCACTCACAGGCAGATCACGGTGTTCTTCTGTTGAACATAAACAATTTCATCTGCACCAGACAAGGCCATTCTGTGATGAATGAAGACAAAAACGAGACCACTGCTTCATCATGGCTGAACACAGACCAAGTCACAAACAATGTCTAAACCACACAGATGACCAAACACCACCCCTGCCCCTTTCTGGAAACCTGCCCTGACCACCACTTTTTGAGCAATTAAATGCAACAATACTTTATCTTGATGCTAGTTGTTCCTCCTTCTAGATGAGATTTATTAAGAGACCCAATCACAAAAATTACCCATGGTTCCCAATAACACCCCATCTAGAGACAACACCCGATGTCATCCAACACAAACTCAAATCCTACAATAGGTCCTTTCTAATACCTTCTTACAGAAGAACGTCCTGTAATGTGCGTTCTCCCCCTCTGTGATAAGCAATGCTTGCAACCTGTCAAATACACGGATGCTCCTGCTGGTGTTGGGCTGGAGGCCAGTGGCTATACAGAAACAGTAATACAATCACATCGCTTAGAAACACAGACTATCACATAGTAACAACCCCCTTACAGTTAAATGCTTATAAATGTTACTTCACATAAATTTCTTCAATCTGTTTTTATAATATTTCTATGAGGCAAGCATTGGTATGATAGCTTGGCATGCAAAGAAACTAATATGAAATATGAAAATAGTTAAGAGAGGGGCTCCTGGGTGGCTCAGTGGGTTAAAGCCTCTGCCTTCGGCTCGGGTCATGATCTCAGGGTCCTGGGATTGAGCCCTGCATCGGGCTCTCTGCTCAGCAGGGAGCCTGCTTCCCTTCCTCTCTCTGCCTGCCTCTCTGCCTACTTGTGTTCTCTGTCAAATAAATAAAAAATCTTAAAAAAAAAAAAAGAAAATAGTTAAGAGATCTAATAGCTTACATTTCAAAGCAACAATGTCACAATTTGCATCAGGGTTTTCTGACTCCTTGCTTTAAACTTCACCTCAACATACAGAATTTGATCAAGCACAATCCTTCAAAACATCATGTCTTTATCTGTCTGTATGTCCAGTAGATCCTAGGCTCCAAGAAAGTAGGGGCTTGTCCTATTAATTTGCATATACCTATTCCTTCATGGCACGGATTAAGTGCTCAGTAAATATTTATTGAACTCAAGTCAACTAGGATATGCATCAGCAAAGGAAGCTATTTCCACTGGGGGAGGAACAAAATCCTACGTGATGTAAAGAAATGGTTTCCTAAATGCAAATCTGTATGACCCTGTAACAAACAGGTGCAATTCAGAATCAGACTAGCTGCTCCTGGAAGGAGATCTTGAAAGAGATGGAAAGGGTTCCACTTTGAGTACCGGTCAGGTAGTCCACCAAAACAGGTCACTTGATTCAGGGACCTGGTATTAACTTGCACAAAATCTCCTACTACCTGCCTTTTCAGATGTGAAAAAAAAAGAAAAAATTATGAAAAAAGTGCAAACAGAGAAGGAACTTGAAAGGGTGTTGGAAATTAGGAAATCACAGTAACCCAAAGCAAGAAGGAAACATTCCATATCAGTGAATATAAGACAGAGGCTGTGAAATTGAGGAAAGACATAGGGACCAACTAGTCACTTAGCTCACTGTTCTGGCATTGAACCCCATTGAGAAGCACACAGAGGAGCACACAGGCCAGTTCAGAGGGCAAGAATGGAAGAAAAGAGCACACATGGGAAGCTGGACAATGAAATCTCTCCATTCGTAAATATTGGTGATGCCTCTGATATTGGGATCTGATTGCTAAGGCCGGTGATACTACTAAGATTATATATTAAACGAGTACCATTTAAAATATATTAGGTAGGCATGCCTGGGTGGCTCAGTGGGTTGAGCCTCTGCCTTCTGCTCAGGTCATGATCTCCAGGTCCTGGGATGGAGCCCCACATTGGGCCTTTCTGCTCAGTGGGGAGCCTGTTTCCCCCTCTCTCCCTGCCTGCCTCTCTGCCTCCTTGTGATCTCTGTGTTTGTGTCAAATAAATAAATAAAATCTTAAAAAAAATAAAATATATTAGGTAAACATGTACTTATAATGTGATTGCAACTATTTAAATACACACAGATAAAGACAAAGTAAATAAACGAGTACCACAGTTGCTACAGTTGGTTGATGGTAATAAAGGAATATATGCAGTAGAGTAATATAATATAAGTTAAATTAAATATAATATATGTAATAATATAATCAGTAATGTAAACTAAATGATCACAAAAGCCCTATGAATAATTCTATTGTAAGTATTAGTGTCTCTTCCCTATAAAATTAACCTCGTCTGGCAGAGGCAAACCTTATCTGGGAGCAGTCTACTCCCCAGCAAGTAAGCCATCCAGGAAGGAGCAGCAGCTAGGTCCACTGGGTTTTGCTGGTATGACCGTAAGCCTTACCCCCACCTCCCACCCCATGGGCTGCAGCCTTATATCTGCCTGCCCTCCTTCATTTTGCTTGGTCCTCTTGACTCAAGTGAAGTTCTTTATATGCACCGACTTAAAGTATCTCCATC
Source organism: Taxidea taxus jeffersonii (assembly GCA_003697995.1). Taxonomy (NCBI): domain Eukaryota; kingdom Metazoa; phylum Chordata; class Mammalia; order Carnivora; family Mustelidae; genus Taxidea; species Taxidea taxus. The sequence continues at coordinate 11,590 of RCUC01139983.1, read as the reverse complement.
AATGTCATATTTTTCCCCAGCCCACTTCCGTCTTCCTGGTCTTAACCTTAAGTCTTTGGGTGGAGCTGAGGTAACTGGGCCCTGTCTTGACTTTGGAAACCTGCCCTCAGAAGGATTCCTGCTAGCTCTTTAAGCCTTTCTCTTCAACACCCATCCCGGCCCATTGGATAGTGAAAAATTTGTGAACAGTAAAGCCACTTTGCTTCAGGGAAGTAAGGAGACACCTCCATGTTGTAAATATGGAAAAGAGGAGAAATCCTAGGGTACTTGGGTGGCTCAGTTGGTTAAGTGTCTGCCTTCGGCTCAGGTCATGATCCCAGGGTCCTGGGATTGAACCCCTGAGTTGGGCTCCCTGCTCAGCGGGTAGTGGCTTCTCCTCCATCTGCCCCCCCCCCCCGCCCCTGTGCGGCTTGTGCTCTCTCTCTCTCTCAAATAAATAAATAAAGTCTTAAAAAAATAAAGGAAAAGAAGAGCAAATTCTGTTAAGTTATATATAGGTACTACTTAAATGTAGAAAAAGAAGTTGGTTCATGGTACTGTTTCAAGAATTCTTCAAGTTTTAATGACATTGTCAAGATTGAGATAATGTCATGGTGTTTGAAGTAGTCTTATCATTGTCTGATTAAAAAAAAAAAAATGGATCATCATTTTTGGTGTGATGTAGAATGTCCAGAAAATCACTATATGGAAGAGATATAAAGTTATTTTAACTATTAATTTCTCTGGTAAGAAGGCCTGTGAGCAAATGAATATATAGTAATTGTATGTAAACATGTGATTCCTAATTTAAATAATCATTGGGTTTAAAAATTTGAAACAATTTAACAGGAGACCATTCAATGTTTATTGCACTGCACTTCAGCATTCCCAGGGTCAGATTTTAAAAGTATTTTAAAACCATCAAAACCACAACCCTATAAATGATGTTATATGTTATGATGTTCAGGATATATGTGAATTTTGTTAATGCTTTATTTGGTATTGGTGCTTTTACTTTATTCTCAAATATACTGGGTAATGAAATATATTAGAATCAATTAGATTACATTGGTTACTAGAAGCATATTTTCACAAAAGGGATTTAGATTGAATAGTGCGGTTACCTGGATCTAGGCTTTTTGTAAGGTACAACAGTGCTATTTTTTTTCAGTGCTTTCAATCACTCCAGAGAGTTGATGCAAAGAACAACTATGGTGCATACCATCATCTTATAGATAAATTCATTGATTCATTCACTTTTAAATTTACCTGATGAGTATTTAGGTAATACCTGCCCAGTCCAAGACATTTTGCCGGGTATCATCAGCAGATCAAAAAACTGTGTAATTCTTGTCCTGAAGGATGATGTAGATTGCTGAAAGTAGGCCACTGGCATGCTCCAGGAAGCATTTATGGTTTAGTTCTTGAAGGTCTCTGGAATGTTGAAGTGTTTGCTTTTTCTACAAAGAAGGATGAGCTAGAGTCTCCCAATGAGAGAGTAATGGGCTAGCAGATATTTGCTTGGTAAAGGTCAGATTCTATTGGCCCATTCATTGCCATTGCACTCCTGAAAATCACATTTGCTGTCATTAAAGTCATACTGTGTTACTATTAAATAAACTTTATGAGTGAAATGACAAAAAATGTGGCATTCTCAATATGGGGTCCTTTGGATTTATGACGGTCATCTTGTATGAATGTCAAGGGCTTTCAAATGTTCCAGGGTGAATCCTGATGGCTGATTTCTTGAGACCTGGAGGGAGACTCACTGTTGGCTACAGAGTGAGGGAAACTGACCCTTCCACAAACTATCTACAGTCTCAAAAGCTGTGTTGTGTTCTTTGGGTCATTGCCCTTCTGGTGAGTCTTCTGAACTTTTGGTGAGTCTTGTGGTTCTTCTGAAGAGACTTTTAGGGTCCAAGGTCTACACTGAAAATTATGGAGTTGTTCAGACCTACAGCCACCTGATAATGAACCTAACCTCCCTACCCCATCACCCTCAAATTATTTTAGGCATGTTTATGCTTCTTGAGTTGCTACCTGAGGGCATCTATGCTCTGGGCACTTAGGTCTGTATTTTCTGGAATGAACACCCACTCACAGGACAGTCATTTGACTTAATATAGGCCATAGGCAGTCTGTGTAGTCACTGAAAAATATGATAGAAATTTTGTGGAAATTTTATTTCTATTGGGCTTAGTTTCCACTTCTCTTCATTCTAGAAATGGATCTTTAGAATGGGAGCTAAAATCTGAGAGAGTTCTTACCTCAGCAAAAATTCTCAACTGTATTTCTAGGGAGAGAATACGAAAATAAATTGCAAACCACCTCACATTATTTTAAACATTTTTAAATGCAATTGCATTGGGAATTAGCATTTTGGGAAATCCGGCCTTGAACACTGTGATCAAATGTTAACCCAAAGGATTGCAGAGAACTGTTGGCTAGAATAATCCATTCATATCCATGAGAATAAATATCTAAAAATGATTTAGCTCTTGATTGAATCTTTTTGTGAATTTATCTCAGGATCCATTTGGATTTTATTTTGGAAAATAATCTTTAAATAAATCTGAGCAGGTAATACAAAATGATGGAAACTACATCTCTGGTGGCAATACGAACTTGGGGTTTCCCGTCCTCAAGAAATAGAGGTCTTAGATTTGCACTGGAGAAATGATCTAGTTTCAGAAGTAAGGTGTTTATGGAAATTGATACATGACTATTAGCCAATTTGAAGCTTTGTAGAATAAGGTCACTTTTATTGTATACATGGATATAAATCCTTATTTTCCTTCATGATTTTATTTGGTATTGGGAGCTTGCCAAGTTTAAATAAAAGACTCCCTAGTCTTAGATCGGACAGCCCCAATATGGGAAAATTGACAACCATAGTTACAGGAAGTTCATTTTCTGGCTTTAGTCATAGAGAAAAAGGGACTTTTTTGTAATTGAATATATACAAACATATAGCATCAGGTCTTCACACCATTTCTAGAATTAATGATGCCACATATTTTAAAGGTGAAGTTCATTTTGTGTGTAAAATGAAAAAGGAATCTTGGAAATAAGGACGTGCATACTGATAAGAATTATGAAAACACTCCTCCTTGCTCTGCCTTAACACATGTTTTTAAACACCTGATTACTAATAAGATAAAATCGGGGGTGGGGGAGAGTTAGGCTTTCTGTTGACAGGCATTCTTATAACATTTCAGTGACCTAAATTTGAACAAGGCTGGATTCTAATGGTTTAGAATGTTCTCTATTAAATATAAGAAAATCCAGCTAATTAATTAGCCCTTGGTGTTAAATGAATTTTTTAAGCCTGAGAGATGAGGGGAATGTGGGATTTGTGGTGACTTGACAGTGAACATGAATGATGTCGAACCCAGAGTGACTGTTAATGTCAAGTCCCTTGCAGCTGGGAGTCCAGTGATAGAGGATGGACAGGTATAACAGCAGCAAGACCTTATAAAACGATCTGAGTGTTAATTTATTATCAGTGCCTACGTAAGTCTTGTTTGCTCTCATCTCCAGCAATAATATATTATATTCCTTTATTTTATTGCTTCCCAGGATGTATTTTCCAAGTAACAGCACAATAATTTAATGTTAACATATAACACTTTTACATCAGTTTTCTTTCAATCAAACCTAGATCAATTACAGCATATTCAGAAAAAGAAAAAAAAAAGTCCTATTATAGTTTTAATATGGTCCTTGGTCATGGTCATTTCCTTAGTAAAACTACAGGAAGCATAAGAGGATGAGCTTGGGACATGATTTATTTAAATTTCCTGTCCAGTTATCACAGAGTAAATAAAATTTCACTATTGGGGAGTTCTTGATTTTGAATTCTAAGAGTGAATTTGCTGGAATGGGCTGAGATATATTAGTCCCAGTTACTGTTGTAACCCTTTACATATAGAGATGTTACAACTTTTATTCTGTTACTTTATTATAAGTAAAATAGATGAAAATTCAAATTCCATTCATTCAGCAAGCACAGTGGATGCTTATTTAAGTTTTTGATATTCTTTTTCACTGGGCAAATTTTTTCCTGCATTTTTCCAAAATGTGAAGTATTAAGCAAAATGTTTCAGATCCATCTAAATCAGGTTACCTTTCTACTTGCCCAGGCACCTAAATTAAATCAGCCTCAAATCCCCATAGAATGTCAGCTTCGTGAGGGCAGCGATATTTCTTAGTGTTGGGTCCTGTTGTATCTCTACATGTACCTGGAATTGTGCCTGCTATGGAGGACGTCATCAATCAGATTTTTTTTCTAGGTAGCATGGACTTCAGTCTCTTAGTGTGCCAGTAGTATGAACCCCACAAGCAACCTACTATTCTGAGAGCAATTAGCAAAGCAGCCCCCTTCAGTGATAGCATATGGGAGGAGTTAGAAAAGGCATTTCCTCCTAGCCAACCCCCTTTTAAAAAACACTAACCCCTGCCATTCTTACAAGGGTCAATTAAAGATATTTCATATATTCTTATTTGGAAATGAATCATTTGGAACTCAACAGTCTACGAGTGACAAATGGGCAAAGTGGACCTATAGTATTGTTTTGAGTGGATATAAATATTGTGTATTACAAAGAAGGAGAATTGTACGTCATGGGAAACAAAGTCAACAGGACATTTAAAGAAACCAAGTTATTGCAAAGAGCTCTTAAGCTAATCATCCTCAGCAAAGGAGCTGCTGTTTGGTTCCTGAAAGACAGTACTTCTTTCAAATAGGTATAGCAAGGGTAGGGTATTCTACTTAATAAGACCCTCTTATTTTTCTTATTTTTCCCTGTGGCCACTCAGAAGGGACATTAGAGATCTCATGAAAGCTCAGATGTCTTTAGCATGTTACCCCATTTTTAAGAGAATACCTGAAACATCACCAAAGACCCATAAGCTTAAAGACTAATCCTTCTTTGAAATACAGATATCTATTGGAAGGATGACATTTTCTGCTGTTACCTGTCATTTTCACTTGATTGAAGGAAATGGCTAAAATCATATTCTAAAAGAAGGGATGAAAGCAGAGACCACAGCATCCTTATTTGTCCCAGGGAGGAAAGTGACACAACTCTGAGGACCCAGTTCTCGTGGCGAACGTGGGGTGGAGTTAGCATGAACTCTGTCTGAAGCTGGACAGTCTACCTTTCTTTTTTCTCATCTCTTATCATAGCTACCTGACTAGGTAGGATTGAAATTCCTTGCTTAGTTATTTTTATCCTTATCTTAAAATGAAATTCCTTGGGAAGCAAATGTTAGGGAAGAGGTGACATACTTGTAAGCTTCATCTCTTCACACTAGGTGACTATTTAAAAGTCCCTCAAGCTTCTCCCTCACTCTCACTCTCTTCCACTCTCTCTGTCTTCACCACTCTTCAGATAACCCAGCCTTGAAGGATGTCATTCCAGAATTTACTTCACCCACCTGCTTCACCACTGTTCTGTTTTAACATCATTAATCCTCATAGTCAACAAAGAATGGGTTAAGGAGTCGTCTGAGGGAATATGTGTCAACTCATCTTTCTTCATCTTGCCCAGGGATAACTTTCAACTCTCAGCCACCAATACCACACCACCTATTTCTTCTTAGACTCTCAACCCAAGGGTTTCCATTTCGAATTCCTCGAACACAATGTTGTAGGGGAAATGCGTGTTCTCACATCTAATACTAGAGTTTGCACTGGCATTAATTGATACCTCTTCTTCAATAAAACCCTAGGACAATGACATCTTATATTGTGTAGTGGTCAGTCATTGAGTGATCATACTTTCCATCCAGGAGTGTCCTTGAATGTGTTGATTTTCATCTTGATAAAAGCATGCTCTCTTCTTTAGGCCACAAGCTTTTCTTTCAAGCATGTATACCCAGTGCCCCAACCCCATCCTCCCACCCCCAAAGAAACTCATCTTCCATGTATTTGTCAACCATTTACAGATGCATCCATGACTTTTTAGAAAAAGGCAATACTCTTCCATGTCTTCAAAGCTGAATCAAAGATCAGAAGTAAGTGTGTGATAAATGAAAACTGTTGGTCTGGGTAGATTTAGACTGCTTTGAGAATAATAACAATAAAGATTCTGGAAAATATTTGTAATTAACCATGTTTTAGACTATGATATATATCCCAAAATATACATATTTTTTGAGAGACAGAGAGCCTATAAGACATGTACTTCAATTAGAAGAAACTTATAGTTAATGTATAAACAACCAAAGGAGGTGATGTAAATGATATTTCATAAGTAAGGTTGTGTGAATAGTGACATGGCAATTTAAAAAAGGAAAGTAAAACTTTTTTTCTAGCTAAGAAATTTATATAAATAGTGGGGAGAAGACTTTTTGTTGGGCTTTGACGTGTACACAATGTGAACATACAGATGAAGAGCGCTTATAGGTGGAGGTTAAGCATGAAAGAGAGCAAAGGGAGGGAGGGGATCCATGGGACATTGTCCACTTTGGTGTGAGTATGAAGAGAGATACAATTATGAAGACTTATTTAACAAAGATTTAGGGCTTCAGTGATAATAATCCAGCTGAGGAGTGTACCTGATACATAGACAATAGGGGAAGGCAGAATATATTAAGCAGAGAGAACAATGATATGAGTTGTGTGTTAGGGCATTTAATTTGACAAAACTCTGACAAAGAATTAGAAAGGACGCAGACTAGAAGGTGGGCCATTAGTTAGGAGGCCATTTTAACAGCCTAGGTAAGAATAATGAGCATACAGAATGTTGAATGCTAATACAAGACTATTTCCAAGATAGTATGGAGGGTAAACAGAAATGATAGCGGTGGAAGCAGGTTGAAAATAGAGTCACAGATAAGCCTGAAGCTGACAAAGGGGTGAATGGAGTGCATACTACTGAAGATAGCATCTTGATGAATACTGTATTGAGAGGCAGGTGGACAGAATCAAAGTGGTGTTCTTCCAGATCACACAATGTAAAACTATGCACCTGTCACAGGAGTGTACGAACTCTTAGTATGTAGTGTGTTTACTCCAATTATACCTGCAAAAACGTCTTTGCAGTGTTTCAGTACCCCCACTCGGTGATTGGTGGTCACCTTTTACCTCCATCGGAGTGGTGTTTATGTTAGCAAATTTACTTTTTGGCATCTGGAACAAATTTTTTTTTTTAATAAAACAAATATTACCCAGAATCAACCAGTATGATCTGGGTGATAGCTAAATATAATCATGCAAAATTTAAGTGGGGTTGTCTGTAAACTTGATATCCGGCATTTAACAATGCCAGGTCAACATTGTCACCTAGTGTTAAGAATGTTAAGTATTTCTGTAACATTAATTCAGCTACTAGACATGTAGATTTTAACTTGGGCTCCTAATAAATTATATGTTAATGGCTGGTAAAGATATATGAAACCTCTACAGCAGAACTCAGACCACTGTGAATTCCATCCAATATAACATTATGTATCCCAAATGTGGCAATATAGGCACTCCAACAGTTAGCCCTATTGGACTTTAAAATTTTTCTGTTCCTCCCACCAATAAAATCTATTTTTCTCAACTTTCCTTGCAATGTTTTTGGGTTCCAGTATCAAAATTTTAATTCTAAATATGAACATTGTGATTACAAAAGTAACTTTTGTCTTAAGGCTACAATTGTCAACTCAACACAAACCATGTTTTTTTTCAACAGAGATTTAAAAAAAACTGATAATATTATAGTAAGAATAGAAAATATCTACCTGAGTGATTGAAAAGCACAGTGGGAGTACAAGTAGATAGAGATAGAAATGCAGATGTCCCTAGTTGAAAATTTCAGGTTCTATTTCTAGATTTCTTTCTTCTTTATGTTAATTCTTTGTAACAGAGCTAAGAGTCATTTTCTTTGATTGTGGATGGAAGGAATGACAAGGGATGAACCTCTTGAGATGATAGCCTGACAGCCTTTAAATCAAGATCTCTTTCTTAGCAAGTCTGAAGATTAAACAGACTAATGAATCAATGCTTTAGACCATCCACTCCTGGGAGAACACATCAGAGTCCCATCAACAGTGGTCAGGTCAGGGAACATTCTTTCCTGTCAGCTGGCAAGTTTCCTATTGTTGCATTGAAAGTCTTGCTCGTCTCTGGGAAATTACTCTATTTAATGAAGACAGATGTCACTCGACATAATTTGATATTTCTCTACCAGGAACCAAGAAGTACGATCTTTTCAACCATTATAGAATTGGGAAGAAAAATGTGGTTGTGTGTACTTTATATTCTGAAATCAGTTTCTTTCCTCCAATGATCAATTTTATTTTTCATAGAGAATTTTTATTCTACTCATCTGTGTGTTCCCATAAAAAAAGCAGCATACAAGGTGCCAGCTGCCTTCAGAGTTTCTTAAAGATGCCTTGATCTGTCATCATTCAGTGGATATGAATGTAAATTTTAAGAGACTTAAATCTTAAAGCTTTCAAGAGTGCTCTGAGTCATACTCCTTCTCACCTCCAGTTTATATCTCTAGATTAATCAAAATTTCTGATGTATTTCTTTTGAAGCTATTAATTTTAACTGGGACAGTGGTATATGCACAGAACACTGAGAAACATAAATGCATATTTTCTTTCCTCCTCCACCAGGCAGTATTATTCTGGAATAGAAAAGTATGTGAAAATAACAGTGGAGTTCCAAAGCAGATATTAGATTTTTATTCTAAAAGGAATCTTGATGATGCATATCTTAATGAATGGGAGATATGAATTTCTTTTAATTAAACAATTCATTATTTCAAGTAAACAAACTTCATTTTGTTTCATTGCCATCCTTCAAGTATGGGCAACTTTTGTCTCCCACATTCTATTTCCTGTTGCTTCTCTGCTGACATTTTGCAAGCAAAGAGAGTAGCAGACTATGAGTGCACATCACTTAGTTTTAATACAATATTAGTATCTGATCTTTGACTCATTAAATGACAAGACTTGTCATCTTTGACTTGCTACTATTTAACATTGCAGACCTGTCCCTGATAGCTCTAGTACATATTATTCCCTGAAACATTTGTGAGCAGTAAGCATGACAGAATAAAAATTAGTTTAGCTGGGAAAAGCAAAATGGTTTCATTTCTGGTGTAGAGATATATCATATTTCTAGATCTCAACAATTGATTCTGGGGTCACTATAGACCAATCTTCAGAAATCTTAATAGTTATTGACCTATCTATATTAACTTTTAAATATGTGTTCCAACTTGAAAATATAGATATATAATCTACAATTTGTAAAGAATTAAACGTTAAAAAATTGGCTTTGCCTTTTGAAACTATTGATGCTTTTAATGAATGGGTGCTTGGATATTGAGCTAGTTTCAACTCACCAGAGGCCCAGGTCCTTTATTTTCTTGTTTAACCATGACAAGAACATTGAAAGAGTGGCTGAAAAACAAACAAGCAAAACTCACCCTTTTCTCAAGTCTCCATGGATATTTATGTAAACTCGATGCATGCTTATTAAGTAGTAAGTTTTGTTAGAGATGCCAAAGAAGTCACGGCCTCTCCCCTCAAGGAACTTGTAATGTTTCAGGGTGATGTGAAAAACACACAGGAAATAAGGAAAGAACATATATCCAAGGCAGCATATTAATAATGCATGATAGTCCAGAGCAGACTATTTAAATAAATACTGAAGAATTTAAAGTAAGGGAAACTTTGCCTTGTGCTCTGGTTAGCCAAGGAAAGAAGCATAGGTGAGCACAAATGTACTTGTTGAAGGAAATACACATTTAGGAGGGGTTAAGTGAAGTGAAGGGGTTGATTCCTGTTTGAGGGCTGATGGGGTTCTTGAGGAAGGGCCCAATGGAAGGAAGAAGCCAGAATGAAAGGTGAGCTTTCTTCTTTCCAGTCTGGAGGCCCTATGACCTTGATTCTCATGAAGGTATTTATATGCTTCTCTCTCACTCAGATTGTTTCTTGTCTTTCTGGAAATCATGTTTTCCATGAAGGTTCTTTCTACAGCTTTCATTTACTCTATTAGGTGATGAAAGGATGTGCTTGGTAGAAAATGAGAGACATAAGGGTCACTGGCACCCATGGTGCACTTGGACCTCAAGATTTCCAATTCTCTGGATAACTAAGGGTTGCTAGATGGTGGCCACCTATCCTGTCATTGAGCTGAGTTGTATTTGTTCCAAGTAGTTCTTCATCTTGGCAAAGTGGCCTCAGGCTTAGGGGCATAAGTAGTCATGAATGTCAATGCTGGTTGCACCTAATGTATGGTAGCATACACAGTTGTGAGACCTCTGGGAAGGAAGCACAGAACTCAAGCTCCTCCTGAAATAGCACATCCTGTATCTTCACGGGCTTCAGTTTCTTTATAGAAAGTGAGGAGGTTGGGCTAGAGTATGTCTAAGATACTCTCTAGAAATAATGTCCTATTAGTTTATATTTCAAAGCTAGAAACATTGACACAGTAAAAAATATGTTCTCAACACTATGCTTAATTCATGCTTAATGAAGAAATAAAAGAAAATCAAAACCTTTACTAATGAATTTAAGATAGGCTCATCCCTATAAATACCACCATTTGATCAGTGAAGCCTGTAAAGCCCAGATCAGTGATAGTATTCAGATCCCTTCTCCAAGGTCATGCAATAATAACCCAATAGGGTTATGTAGCCCTTTGTGGCTGACTTTTCAGATAGACTTGGTGAGGCTCCAAACTCACCGCAAGAAGAGACAGTTGGGAATTAGAGTCTGAGGTTCAAGAGCACAGGAGATAGAAATAGGAATTTAGGGTTCTTAGAAAAATCAGGACCCTGTAGACCTGACCTAAGATACTTCCCCTCTAATCCCTTCATAGGAGAATGAGTGGTTAAATAACTCCCCGTATTCATCTAGCGAGTTAGTGGTAATACTCAGAAACCCATTTCTAGTTCCCCAACCTAGCCCACAGACAGTGCTTCCATTTAATTAGTCAAATTGATTGAAAACTTAATTACATATAATCCCACAGAAAAGGGAGTTCTGATAATCACACATGCAAAGCTTTAGGGATGTAAAATAGAGGAGGGCCAAGTTTGTGATAGCCAAATGACAGGGAGTAAAGAATTCTCATCACAGCCATGCTCTCTCTTCATGGGGGAAGCGCTTCATGAAGGGAAATGTTTTCATTCGAATGTGAGTTTTCTGGGTGTAACATCTTATAAAGTAGAATTAAAAACAAGAAAACAGGGTTTGAGAAGAAGTTTTAGAAAAAATATAGAGAAACACCTTTCTGAGAATTTTGACTGAATTTGCAAGAGAACTGGGTATGATCATCTAGTTTGGAAATTTTCAGCTAAGATGCAGTGCTGTCCTAGATGCCATTAGGAGATAACCAGATATTCCTAAGGTTTCCAACATTCTTATGATGCACTGTTGCTCTCACACTGGTATTTACTGGAAAGATTTGGGAGACAGTTTGAAAGATTCTGTAAGTCAGAAATATAACTCTCTTAGGAAAGGAAGTGAGGTTACAAATTTGAGAATCAGCATTTTCCACATCAAATACAAAATGAAGTATAAGAGGATATAATAAAATAAAATAAAATAAAATAAAATAAAATTAAAAAGTACTGCCTTGTCCCTTCCTTTTTTTTTTTTT